>ML681992.1:53336039-53451258 GCA_007922195.1 Podocnemis expansa
ACTCGAATTAATATGCAAGCTAAATTCTGTGAAGGCTGGTCTGAATCGAGACTATGGATTCTTTTCCCATTACAAAGGGTAATTTGACTTCAGGCTTCCCATGGTTTGAACCTGTAAACTGCTCTGAGTTGCTGTTCCTGTATGACCTGATCCTATGTTTTACACCCCCTTGCATTTACTTTCATTCCTTTCTGTAAGTTCACCCATCTTCGAAGCATCTGAGGAAGTGGGATCTTCTCCCATGAAAGCTCATGCAAAAAATAAATCTGTTAGTCTTAAACTGCCACACAACTGCTTGTTGTTTTTTTTAATGATTCTCACATCAAGTTCAGTACCAAGGCTAAGTGGGCTGGTTTGAGTTGAGCCAAGATAGCAGAAGTGACCTTGCTGCTTTCCCAAGTGCAAGTTCTCTAATAGCTTCCTTTTACATCTTGGAGAGTTGGTATTTGGTCCAGCTCCTGCAACATTGGAAGCTAGGGAATGGCAGCTAAGGCAATATCACAGATAATAGCATCATCAGAGTAGAGTTCTTTGTAATGTTCACTTCATTAATCAAGTTCTTCTTGTGTGTCTATCAGGACGGTACCATTTTTTGTGATCAGTTTTACAGTCTTTTTACAAATTAAACCATGGGCTTCTTTGATTCCATGGTAGATACCATGAAGATCCTCTCTTCAAGGCAGGTCTGAATCTTCTTGCACAGGTCTTACGAGTACTTCTGGGCACATTATCTAGTGGTTTTCTGGACTGTAGCCGCAGTCCCTTCAGACTTCAGAGTTCTAGACATGGTTGTTCAAGTGAAATTAGGCAAATTTGCTCTTTCTTTTCTGTAAGTGGCAATGGCAGCTGTTCAGTCACTGTGAATCAATCAGGTTGTTTTTCTTTTTTTTTTTTGTACCAAAGACATTGTTGGCAATAGCCATAGTCTTATTCATAAGATTGTCCCACAAAGTATCAGAATCTGGGGAATCAAGTTGATCATTTTCAAGAATATGCTTAAAAATGCACATTGAAACTTTGCACAGATGTCAGCACCCTTCATGTTAGTAAACTGAGGTGAAGTTTGCTTTTTGGTTTTGCATGATGGGTCTTTTTAAGATGTATTTGGAGCTTAGCCATGACAAGCTCTTTCACCATCCTTGGGCACCTCCCAAGGAGAGTTAGGTTTATTGACCAGTGCTTGTCACTCACCACTGCATAGCTGGCTACACCATCTGTACATCCAGTAGTGAACTTCAGAGGGACTGGCCAGAAATTTCTAAGTTAATCACACCACCAAAAAATTCCAGAGCATGAAGGAAGATTTCAAAGTTTCTCCCATCAATACACCACCCTGTTTATAAGCCTTCAGTTGTTTTGAGTTGCTAGAAAGCTTGGATTGGATTTCCTATTTCTTATCTTGCCTTTTTTTAGTTCTTTTAGGTTTTGTTATCTAGGCTTCTGATAGTTCATGTGGTCTAAGACTCTCACTTATTCAACTCAATCTCAATGCTCAGGGCATTGAAGATGTTCAGAGAATTTATCTTACAAGGGAATCATTTTGTCCATGTTAGAAAATGCACATTTTTAGGACATTTAGCCAAAAAAATTCTTCTGTGATTGACTTTGACTTTCACAATAAAATGTACAACCATTGGACTAGCTGTTTGAGTGACCATACTGAAACCCCTTTTAAATTACTCTGGCAGTGCAAGATATCTCTAATGTAGATATAGATGCATTTTTCTCCCCCTTAAAGGCCATGATACACTTCTAGAGCAGTAGAAAAGGGTCTTATTGTCAATGGGAACTGTTTCTATGTGTTGGAGCATGTGTCCAGCAAACAATGATTCTGTTGATGGCTCAGATAATATGTTTACCAGAACCATATGTGTATCTAGGCAAACAAGATGTCCACAACATAAGCATATAGGCAGCATTATTACTTCTATAAACTTCAGTAAGTTATGTCTTTGAGGACTCTGCTAATCTAGTTGCTAGGTCAGATATGTATTTTGAGTGGTGTTTTAGGCTACACTCCTGTTTTATTCCTCATTCTTCCTTGAGGTCTGTTAAATTTTTGTTTTTGTTTAAAAAATGAAAGAGAGAACCATTTGTGTACTGAAGTTAAGAATTACATTTTTCCCTAGCTAGTGCCATGTAAATACTCCAAAATAGATGACTGCTCAGCTGCCAGAGCAGAGATTAAAAAGTATCTAATATACCCTTTCCTCCTTATACCTATCACTGTGCACCCTACCCTCCAAAATTGATAACGTACTGTATTTTTTTGCCATGATGTTGATTTAACTCAAGAAAAAGAAGAATTAAATCATTAATTAGTCCCATTAATTTATCTCCTATCTGATGCCACTCAGGTGACAGACAGGACAGTCCTAGGCCGTTTATATTGAAGACTAATTTCCATGAGTATTGTTGATGATTGGCATATTATCAATCTCAATATATTTCCAGAAGCACTAGTAAAAGAATGTTGTAGGTTTTCAAAGTGAAAGAGTAAAATGAGTCCCCTCATCTTTAGTCTCGTGTTACTCTTAAATTATTGTGCTCTAGAGAGTATTGGAAGAATGAAACCATCAACCTAATTATACCTAATTATAATTATGAAATGTGTTGAAGGCTGCACTTCCAATAAATTATGTTTCCTACTGGCTAACTAGTGATTGACAAATATTTCTGCCATAGATAAAAGTAATGTATTGATTTTTAAGCTTTGAGCAAAGAAAAAGCAGTCTGTATCAATTTCAGTTTTTCAGGAAAAGGCCTCTATGGGGCTCTCTGTTAAATGCTGACGGCACTGCAGAAGGAAGCACACTATTATACTTGTATAATGCAGTATTGACTGTCATCCAGACTGCAGTGCTGCATTATGTTGATGCTAGAATGTGTAATCTGTAGTGACTCCTGAGACCATGTTATTCTAAAGAGCCAAGCAGAGAATCATTTGATCATTGGCATTATTGTTTGCTCTGGGATGCTCTGAATCCTGTGCTAATGGACTCTGTTTTGTTGCTCCTGACCCTCCATTTTGCACCAGAGGACTCTATAAATAATCCAAAGAGGAGCCCATCTCCTAACTCATCCCAATTTAACTTCAGGAGTGATCACTCAGAATCATCACGGTAGCATTACTGTCTCAGTTTGTCTACGCTGGGGTGGGATTATAATTTGATTTTAGGCTACTGAATTACAGAAGGCGAACACAAGTGATCACACAGCAAATTCCTTGTTGGGGCTCCTGTGCTGACTGATCAATTACTTCCTGAAACACATTGCACTGTGGGTAGGAGGTGCAGGGACTTGTGGGGAGGCAGTCATCCTCTGCTCACCCCTCTCCCCACTTCTTGAAAGGAAAAAAAAGCAGGAAAATATTTCCTTGTTGTTTATCTGCCACAGGCACAACATGGGGACACAAGTGCTGTGTGCAGAGGGAGAGGAATTAATTGAAAACTTCCTGGGGATGCAGGCAATGGAGGAGCTATGTTGCCGTGGTAAAGCAGACAGGGAAAACTGGAAAAGCAACTCTCTGGCTACATGTACCTAGATGCAAATTGTAGATTTAAACCTCAGTGCTACACCACTTGCAAGGGTGATGTTAGCAGGTTGAGTTCCAGAACCATTTTATTTGAACTTAGTGATCTGACAGTGAAGACTGACACTGCAGAAGGTCAAAGTAAGCAGCATTATTTTGAACTTCTTTGTCAGTGTAGACAGGGGGCTGTGTCTGTCTGTGAGACAGCTAACAAACTAAGTGAACATCACTGTTCTAATTCTTTAACATGATGTGCCACTCTAGTGACAAATGTTGTTCAAACACATCAGAGGCTAAAGAACCTTCAGTCATTGTATCAGAGACAGAGGGATAAACTTTAAGGATTGTATTTTCCCTTACAGTAATAAAATTCTTTCTGTGTTTTGAATGTGGTTCTTCCTGTGAATCTTTAACACTCTTCCATGAAACACCTTTCCCCTTAGATGCTGAGCCTCTCCCACATTCTTGACTTGAGTTGCAGTTGGTTTCAAGTTTATTAAAAGTATCATTTTACTTCATTTACTGGCTGAGTCCTCACTGAAAGTGTAATACTTTTTAGGGTAAATTTATCTGGCATGAGCTGTGCACAACACTTATCAACAGGCTTAAGTTCCATTGATGACAATAAATTTAAGTATAAATCACTTCTTTAAGTGTTTTGCTGAATTAGATATTGAATTACTCCTGTGCTCAAATGCTTTGTTATTAATCACATAGATGAATGCTTTGTTCCATTTGTTAAACGGAGATCTAAAAGGAAAAGACTCCTCAGTGAAACCATAGTGGCAGAAATGATGTCTTATATTCAGGATGTTTAACAGTGAGGAAAATTATCTTCTGAATAATGATAAGAACATATTTTCAAAGACCATCTGCTATTGTTCTGCATGAATCTACAATGCCTTGCAGTCACTGAAATATTTCTAATTGTACATTGCTTTTATTGAAACATTTTTTTTCGCTCTTTCAGGAAGAGAGTAATTTTTGGGAGATTCTTGAAGCTGTAGTGTGTGCTGTGATGAGCTCTATGATATTTACATCTTAGTAATTAAAGTTATATGTTTTAAGAATTTTTTGAGTCCTTATTGTGTAGAATTCCTTATTTATTCATTATTAAAAAAGTAATAGCTTAGACTGAAAAGGTTCCCTTGTGCTTTATTTATAGGTCAGTACCTCTGATAGACAATAACTTTATGAATTGGTATCTATTGAGGAAATGCAATAAAAGTTATTTCCCAATACTATAATTAAGGCAATAATAGTTTAAAAATACTGAATCTTTTAGAAGATGACCTTCATGTTCAGCAATTTCTCTCTAATGGCTTGATGTGGAAACACGGAATGACTTTTTGAACAGTTCCTTCTGAATTGGAATTTTTGTGGTGAAATTAAGGTTGTTCTTGGTCTCAAGCTCTATGGCCTTATTTTGTTTTGTTGATTTTATGTGTTCCTGTGTCTGCTCAGAGTGTATTCTCTCTGATACTTTGACTTTCACATCTATAAAATGCACAGCGATATGACAGTACATGGGAATGTTTTAGCTTTGTGCGATATAGATTTCCAGTATGGTCATGAGTAACATGAACGTGTCAATAAGGTTGAAGGAATAGTTTAGAGACCAATTCACACTGACTGTACCTCTAACTTAGAAGTGCTTAAACCTGAACATCCTGGACTCCATACAGAATACTTGTAAATTCATGAGGCCAAAGAGAAGCAAGACTGACTGCCTCTATAACAGCATTTCCCAAACAGTGTGCCATGGCACATAGGTGTGCCGTGGAATTATTTGAAAAACTACAGAGTTCTGGATTGGCTCATGAATATTCATGAGTTCATTTGGTGATTGTATGGTGGTGAGCCTCAACATAATTAAAGATACCAAAGTGTGCCACAGCTGAGAAAAGTTTGGGTCCCCCTGTTCTGTTGCTCAGTGTTTGTAGCAGTCACCTAGAAGGTGGGAGATCCAGGTTCAGTCCCTACTCTATCGTTCACACACATTTTAGCTGAATGCCCTAATCCCTGGAATATAGATTATTTCTTCTGTTGTAACTCTTCTGCTGAGCATATGTAATTAAATATTGGTTGATTCAGAAAGAAGGCAAGTAACACTATAGCCTAGTGGTTAGAGAGCCTGGCTTGGCTGTGGGACAACCAGGTTCAACTTCTTGTTTCATTGACTGTTTATTCATAGTAGAAGAACTTCAATGGGGAAGATTGAGATAGGTTCACCCCAGAGTAGCCAATAGTGTGGTAATTAGAGCATTCACCTAAGGCAACGGTTCCCAAAATGTGTTCTGTGTGATGTGAATATGTGTTCTGGGGAAAAAAAAAATTCTATGCTAGTGCTATTTTTCCTTCTAAAATATTAAATATGTAATTATGTGTGTGAAAGTTACTAAGGTATTGGAGTAGCATTTAGACTGTAGTATTAATATTTATAACACATTTGTAATAGTAGAGTTCTTGTTATGTGACTTGTACTGAAAGACGACTCTTTTAATTCAACTTTTGGGCAATATATGCAGCAGTTTTTAGGTATGAGTCTTCCCACCCCACTCCACCCCAGACCAGCATGTGTGTGTTCTGTCAATGTATTCCAAACCCAAACGTGTTCTGTTGCCAAATTAGTTCGTGAAACACTGGCCTAAGGTGTGAGTTTATACTATGGAAAAAATTGAAACATGCCGCCTGTAGAATAACTTGCAACCCTAACCCTTTTATTTTGGGTTTTTTTAAAAGAATATTTCCTTTTTTTTTTCTTTTCCATCAGTCACCTAATAAATAAGATAATGAAATATTTTCATAAGACATGTACAGACAAATGGACTGCACATGTAACAAAGTTAAATCAGGAAAGATGCAGAAACAGCTCAGTAATTACTCAATAGCTAAATAAGAAGCAATGGCGGAGTGTGTTCATGACCAATTTAAAATAAAAAAATGCAATTTAAATTAGAGGACCTCTTACTTTGACAGCCAGACCACAGAAGACACATTTATACATTTGGAAAATTAGTATGTCTGGCATAGAAGCAAAGCAGCAAATCCAGTTACTGAATGAAAACCTGAAACTCTCTAGATACTTCTCTCTATTAGAAGGAGACATTTAATTGTATGTCTTGTTTCCAGTTGTGCCAGTTGAAACCTGTCATCAAAGTTTTCATCTCTAACTTTTCTGTTCTCCAAAAACTTGACAACACAATGTCTCTTTGTTTTCCAAGGCTTTTTATAAAAACCTTGCGGAATACAGAATTTCCACTATTTCAGAATTAGATTAAATAATTCCTTGGAAATTCATTTACGCTTTGGCTGTGACTTTTTATTCCCCTCAGTATCCTAGAACTCTTCAGTTTGTGATAGGATGTCATGCTGCACAGATGTAGTGCTTTAAACTGATAGAGTAAGTCCAGAGTGAAGCTTCATCTATAAAGTGTGCAGTATACTAGAACGTTCTCTGCTTTATTTTCTTCAATTACAGTCATTTCAGTTAGTTTTGTGTTTTGCATGTTATTATTTATGCATATCTTGAACACCTAATGGGACAAGGCAACTCACAGTAGCTGTCTGTTACACAAGGTGCAAACATGAATGTGCACACAGTCTAATTGCACCCAATGACCAGTAACAGCCAACAGTACTGTGGGGTGTGATATGATAGAAATTGCAGTTGCCTGCAGTATCTGTGGAAAACCTTATTGAATTAAGATTAAATATCTGCAGGGTTCATTGCAGTAAACACAAAAATTATATATTATTGCAAGTGTGGATGATCAAAGGATTGTATTGAAACAATATGATGAACAGTTATAAATTTTTGGCACAGTATGTGTGAAGTGGATTTCCTGGGCTATATCTAGGGGACAGTGAATGTAAATTCCACCACCTCTCCAAGTTATTAAAAAAAAACAACAACAAAACAACCCTGCCTTTTGAAGCTGGGTCCTGTGGGAATGGACCTTTTTCTGCTGGTCACTTGTTACTTGAAATCAAAGTCCCAAGCTGTGAACCATTGATGGTTATTCAGATTCTGAGCCAAAGTTGTTATGACCTTACCACCACTTGTAACCCAAACTTTTGAGAATCTGAAGGGCTGGTTCTCACCAGAAACCTTGTTGAAGTGTGATGTCTGATAAGTTTATTAGCTTATTTATAGATATTAATTTATTTTCTCAGTAATGCTTCCACCTTAAGAATAAGTATGGTTGCTTAGAAAGGGCTCTGTAGGCATTTACAAATGCTTCCATATAGCTGTTCAAAGAGAAAGCGAAGTACAGATGCTGGCCTCGTTAGGCAGTTTGGCTTGCTAGAGATATCATGGTATACACAGGGAACTGTGGCACCTGGAAAAGAACTCAGTCAGGAGGGAGAGAGATATGGGTCTCCACCCAGGAGAAGAAATGTCTGAGGAACTGGAAGCTTAAAGTGGATGTCTTCAAGGGAGCACAGGGAAGGAATATGAGTGTAGTTGCCTTGCATTGTGATGGGGAAGACAGGAAAGATGGGTCCCAGGTATTAAAATTACAAGTTCAGTTTTTGATAATGAGTCATTGATACAATAGGTTAACCATGGCCGACTTTTTATCTTCATAATATTAGAACACCAGCTCATCAATATCACATTTAATGCATGTTTCGTTGGAATCCCTTGCAATATTTATCAAATACAGGCAATGGAAGAATGAATCTCTGATTAGAAAGACTTCCTGATACTCAGAAAACCTGGGCTTAATTCGCTAGTCAAGTCCCTAAATCTTTTTGTTCTTCAGTTCCCCATCTGAACAGGGGGATGACAGCACTTCCATGCCTCACAAAAGTGTTGTGAGGATAAAGGCATTAAAGATCATGGTTGGATACCATTTTAGTGTGGGTCTTGTAAGTATGCATAAGAAAGTGTTTGCTGTGCGTTGTATCACATGAGAGTGCAGAAAATGGTCCTTATCCTGTGGATCTTAAAACATAAAAAATCAGGAAAATAGAAGGAAACAGATGATCTAGTCAAACACATAATACACTTTATATATGATTCATATGTGATAACATTTTCTAATTTGTGATATCACTAACAGGCATTACAAATGAGAACAGGTACTGGAATGATGCAAAAGTGATTATCCTGTCTGTATTTAAATAACTGATTTCCTTAAGAATAAGCATAGTTTTGGTAATATAGCATGAGCTCTAGAATAAAAGTACCTTACTGAAGTAAGACTTCCTTTTTGTAACAGCCCTGGAACAACCTACCTTGAGCAAAGTGAACCAGAGAATAATTTTATTGTTTGTTTGTTTTTGCCATAGCATATAGGTATGCTAGTCATGAATCAGGCCCCTCTCCCATTGTGGTACAAACACGGGACAGTAGTTTCCCCAAAGAGCTCATATTAGGGACCAGCAGTTCATATCTGTAAGGGATCAAATAGGCTTGCAGGTACAGTCAGGTGTGCCATTTCAGTGGACCGTGTGTGCCAGTTTCCCTTTGCTAATCAGTGAAATGCATCTGAGTCTGTAACCTGACTAACATCCCAATGAAGCAATGCTCATTTTATAATGGTGCTGATGAAGCATATTCTGCTTGGTTTCAGATAGCAAATGCACGCTCTCTAAATCTGTTTTTCTTTCCTTTCAGGGTCAATGATTGTATCTTGCGGGTGAATGAGGTTGATGTGTCAGAGGTCTCTCACAGCAAAGCGGTGGAGGCACTAAAAGAGGCCGGTTCTATAGTGCGATTGTATGTTCGTCGAAGGAGGCCTATTCTGGAGACGGTTGTAGAAATCAAGTTGTTCAAAGGGCCTAAAGGTAAATATGAAAAGAGAACCTGCATTTTGACATTTCTTTCTTGCTCATAACTAAAATCTTCATGGTAGTGTAATTAGCACCTCACCCTCAAGTTCAACAATCTGGCTGGGTGGATGGGTGCTGGGAGCTGAAATGAAAAGCTTCTAGACTGCCGCTCTTTGAACTCAGTTGCTGCTTTTCCCTGCACTGTGCACTGGAGCCTAATCTTCCAGAGAGTACTGAAATCTAATCTTCAATATACAGGGAATTTGGGCAGCTGGTCTATTTCAAATTGTCATAATTATAGAGGTAGCTTGGTGTGTACAGAGGAAAGACAGCAGAAGTGTCAGCCAGTGACCAGTGTCAGCCCATGACCCATCAAACATCCCCACTTTTTCTAAACTTTCTCCCTGACTCCAGCATCTGCCTTTCCTTTAGGATGCTGATGGATACAGCCTTCTCTGGCTCTCCTTCTTTCAAAGACCGTATGACCATCCCTCAACTTCTTACTAAGTGTTCCGTAGGTTTCTCTCTGCCAAAGCTGCTGTTGAAAGAATAACACATAGAACTGGCTGTTCTAGCAAGATAGCTCACATGTCCTTTTATATGCTATTTTTCCCCTCATCAAGTTGCCATGGAAATCTAGGCTAAAACCTTCCCTGCACCCAGGCTTAAATCCACTGTTTTTACTAGCAAAAGCCTCTAGCTTCTGGAGGAGTCTTTCTGAAGACATTGGTGTGAAGTGCAGTATTTCATGGAAAACCTGAAAATAAAATATTTCTGTAGAAGCAATTCTTCTCATACATAAAATTCTCTATCACTCTTTCCTGATTTCCTCCTTGTTGCAGGGCCCTCCCTAGCGTCCCAAGTGCGGAAGCCAAAAGGAGAGTGAGCAGAGAGAGGGCCTCCACGAACTCTCTAATGCACAACATTTGTGACAATGCACTGTCTTTTAGTCAAGGCAGGATAGCCTACTGGCCTCAGAGTCTCTATTCAGAGTCTGTGAGCGGCCCTCAGGTCAGTGCAGCACAGCTTAGTGGCAACAAGGTCTATATTCAGAGTCTATGAGTGACCCTCAGATCAAGGCAGCATGGCCTAGTGGCTTCAGAGTCAATAGAAAGTGTCTCCTATGGGGCACAGTGCCCAGGTAGGTGGGCATAGACCCTCCTGCTCCACTGCATCACAGCTCAGGGCCCTATTGGTGCCAAGGTTATGGCATCAAGTCAGTGGGAATCCAGACTAAAATGCACTGACTGGTCTTCCACTCTCCCCACAGCTCATCTCTTTGGGCCCCCGGGCTATTTCCTATCTGGAGTAGCTGTTGGTGGTTCCCTGCAAGTCCTCAGGGTTAACTTGCTGCAGCAGGTACCTGTGTGATAGCCTTGGGGTGCTTGTCATGGGGCAGATCTTTCTCCTGGCTCCTTCTCGAGTCAGAGTATCCCAAGGGTTGTGGATGATGCAGCTCCAAGTCAGGAGCTTCCAACATGCACCTTTTATACTGGGGCCGCAGCCTGAGCATGCCCAGCAGGGCCTAAAGGGCAGGGCTTCCTTCTTCCTTGGTCTATAAAGGACTGGTTTAGTGCGGAGGTGTATCCACCCTGTCACACTCCCCCTAAAAGCATTTGCATGAAAACAAGACTTTTATTTCTTAAGAGCTCATTTGCTCTTAATACTCATTCTCACCTATTCTGAAATCTCATTTCTGAAACGAAATTATTTCCTATAGCTACTAATACCTCTGACGGAATTTTTACTTCAAGTGTGGGGAATAGACAGCATGAACCAATGAAGGGCCTGATTCTCTTCTAAGGTAGCTCTACGCCCTTCAATGGAGATTTTCTATTAGATGATATGGCTCCATGATCTTTTAATTTATATAGCTGTCTTCTTCAAAGTGTCCGATAAAGTGGGATTTTCTCCCACGAGAGCTCATGCAATAAATAAATTTGTGAGTCTTTAAGTGCCACAGGTCTCCCTGTTTGTTTTTCAGTAATAATGAATGAGTCAAGTGAAAGGAAGTCTGAGATGCTTATTGAATAGTTTGTAAATAAAATGATTTTTTTGCTGGCTTTCATCAGGTTGTATCTTTATGAAGTCCATATTTCTGGCTACTGGTGTGACAACGTTATTGGATTTGATTTTTTTTATTTGTTTAGTTTGGTATTTTGTAATGTACTGTGAAAAGTAACACAAAATCTTGCATGTTGTAAGTACTATCTATATTAGGAATATCACAAACATTTGACACTTTGACTTCAGCACTATATAGATCACCACCTATCATTGCCAAAGAATAAGGTACATTTAAACGTGCATCTGAAAGAATTTAGCCCTAAAAATCCAGAATATTATAATACAAAATTGACTTTCTAATGCAAAAAAATCTATGATGAGAGATTTTCTATGTGTATGTTAAATTGAAACAATGCAGGAGGCAGTTGTTTTAAAGAATTTGGAATTAAGCAAATGTGCAATGCAACTGTTACTCTGAGTAACCTAAGGCTAAAGAAACTAAACAACATATCCTTTGAGGTTTTGATGGGAGAGAAATAATGTAGCTTGACTGTACAAGTGGCTGCATTGTGAAAATGGAAGTGAGGTGCTAACTCTGTATTTATAAAGTTCTTGCAGGATTTTTATTTTCATTGCATGCCTAGAAAAGCTTTGTTCTACTGTCTCTACAGAACAGAGTAAAATGCTTTTACTGCAAATGAAAAACTTTTTACTACTTAGTATTTCAAATATTGATTTAGGAACATGAAGTTTACTGTAGATATACACTAGCTATTGAATTGTATTATTAAACTAGGTATCTATTAAATTTCAATTTAAATATTAGTGCATGCAAGTTAATTGAAAAGCAAGTTAAAAAAAATTAAGTAGCTGCTCCTGGAAAATACTGAGGAAATCTCTATATTCACATCTGCACTTTTGTCTCCACTGGATCAATTGAGCATCAGTGGAGACCCATTCAATTATTCTGAACGTTAACAGTGTTAACCCATCTCTGCAAAAAGATTAATGCTGCATCAAGGGGAGACATTCCACATTAGTGCAGTGAAGTGGGAAAGCTGCACTATGTAGAAGTTAGCAAGTTGACAGAAGATACGCAAACTACTCTATATAGCTTACATATCTCCCATTGACTGCTGCCGTATTTCACTGGCAAGGTAGACCAAGCATCGGTCTTTATGCTTCATCATTTCAGCTGCAAGTGATAAGCTTGCATGCTTTCATGTGTATTATGGAAGAAGGCAACAGAAGGAGAAGATGAGGAAATAATAGATATATCTGCTGGTTAAATATTTGAAACTAGTATTAATTTTCATATATATCTAGCAATTTTTATCTGATGATTTCAGAGTCTTATATCAACTATTAGTCAGATCTTGTGAGGTAGCTGGCTACTTCAGATGAGTAAACTGAAGGACATAGACATTACAACAAGCCACAATTCATGTTTGTTGCAAAGCTGGGAATTGGCCTTTAGGTTTGAGTGCTAACCTCTGTTGCATTACACTCTATCCATTCATACTGGCCAATTACATAGGCAGAGAACTCTTTCTGAGTCAATATATTGCTCTTTTCATTAACGTCTCCTACAATGAGTGATCTAGTCCTGTGCTGGTACATGCATATGCAGTAGCTTATGCTTGTCAACATTTGAAATCTGTAGAGGAGAAATAAATATATTTATTTTCAACTGAAGCACACAGGATTAAGAGACATTTTTCGAGGGGTTTATTTATTTATTTTTACAAAAGTTTAATTAGGGATCATTGACATATAAGCTGATGATTTTGCATCATGTAGGTTTGTGTGTTACGTATAGAGGACAGGATGGAAATCAGCATAAAGTAAATAAATTATGAATACAAAACAATTAAGTGTACACCACATATAAGTGAGAAGCCATGTAACTCTTCATTTGGACCATTTAAAAAAATGAGAAGTGAGGATATATCTAAACTGTTTAACCTAGCTTCAAGAGTCCAAGACCAGTCTGACCTCCTGTATAAAACAAGCCATAGAACTGCCCCAAAGTAATTCTTAGAGCAGATCTTTTAGAGAAAAGTCCAATATTGATTTAAATACTAACAGTGATGGAGAATCTACCGGAACCATTGGTAAACTGGTCCACTGATTAATTACCTATTCCTTAGCTTCAGCTTCCAGACATCAGACCTTTGTTTGCTAGATTGAAGAGCCCATTATCAAATATGTATTCCCCATGTAGGTGCTTATAGAGTAGATTGTGATCAAGTCACCTTTGAACCTTCTCTTTTTTAAACTAAACAGATTGAGCTTCTTTTTAATTTGAGGCACAGCACCACAGAGTTTCCAAATGAAGTTATGAAAGTTCATGAGCCAATGAGTCAATCCAGAGCTCTTTGAGTAGTTTTTAAAAAAATTTTGTGGCACACCTGCTCTGGCCAGATGGCACACCTGTGTGCTGTAAGTGGGAAACACTGCTCTAAGATATGCTTTTAAATCCTTTAATCATTTAATTAAGAAGATAAGTCCAAAGTTTCTAACTTGTGTAACTATACAAAACTCTGTGTGCATTCTGAAGTTTGCTGTGGCGCTCTTTGAAAATATTGGCTACAATGTCCATGAGTTATATTCTCATATATGCAGAAGAATTTTAAAAGCCTGGTCATCACAGAATCTTTCTTTTATCATATGTTATGAAATTGTCCCTAATACATAAAGCAGATACACAAGTTTAGCAATACATTATCACTGGAGATGAAAGACGAGCTATTTATGAAGTGCTTTGCAAGGGCATTTCGTATTAGTCAGTTTCAGAATTCACCGTATCTAGAACTCAGCATCTGGTTTCTTCTTAGTTGTTATAGCCTGTTACAGAACAGTCACGTTCAGTATGCCCACATATAGTGTCTATTTCTGATTGCCAGTCACTGGGATTAGACTTCTCAGGGATTTAAGTGGTTTTGAAAATTCTATGTGTAGACTGAAAATATGTGTTTTCTTTCCTGTGCATGGAAACATGACAAGAATAGTGACAACAACAGTAGATTTCTTTTAATCATCAGTGTCACAGCTGTATACACCATAGTGGCTGTATCAAGGAAACAAGCATGCATAAATTTAAGCTCTTCGTCTAAGAAGGTATTTGGTTAGCCTTTGCAATGCTACATGTAAAATAGCTTCCAATGAGACCTTGCCACAAACTGTTTATTATTTATGAGGAATGAATTGCAAACTTCAGCAGCGTTCTCCCTTGGGCCCTCTCTGTTCAAAAATTAGAATAGGTAAGCCCATTAATTTATAATTGAGGAAAGTGTTTTGAAACCAAAGAATGCCATGGACCTCTGCCTTTTCAGGAATCTTTGCTATTTGATCATTCTGGGCAAGTTATATTTTGTTAGAAACAAAACAGTTGTGTTGTGTATTTGATCAATGATCAAAAGTGGACATTTGCCTTGACTTTTATTTCACATCTTAAAGGATCAGCTAGCCAAGCCCATGATTACTACCCTCATTGGACCTATTTCTGCTATCCATAAATGCTATCTGTATATTATCCGGTCCAGTCAGTTGCTTACTATGATGCAAAAGTAACAACTTAAAAATAGATGCTCCTCTTTCGTTCACTTTGTGAAGAGCTTATTGCTTTTTTTCCCCTCATACACAAAGGTCAACCATATACTCTCAGTCTGAATTACTTTTTGGTCAAGATAGAACCATAAAACAAGAATGGGAGCATGGGGGGGTCTCTTTGCTGTAACAGGCTATATTTGAACTGAACATGGAATGACAGCTGTATCCAGGAAACAGCAGAATCCTACAAATTTAAAAGTTCGCAACACATAAAATCCCATCATATACTTAGCAATACATACAGTCCTATGTCATTGACAGTTTCTATTGTATTGACATATGGTAACATACAGTTTTGGGGAGAGGTAATGAACATGGCAGGACACTGATAAGGGTCCCTGTAATTGCTGTGTTTGTTAATTCCAGTAAGCTTATAAAAATAAGCAAAGAATAAAATTCCACTGTGACACACAGGATAGGCACTGAATAGTTCAAATAAGCTTACAAAAAAACAAACAAAGAGTAAAATTACACAGTGACACTACAATAAAACATCTGTGGATGGCCTGTCTTGGTTGACTCAGCCTCATGGTGTTCAAGTTGCCTGGCTATAAAGTAACAGTGCAAATACTTGGGCTTCTGTTGTAGCATCGTTTCTGTGACCCTGCTGGAATTTTACTCTTGTGCATAATTTAAAAAAAGACAAAAAGAAAAAAGAACAGCCCCCTACTTTTCTGAAAATTCAGAAATATTGAGAACATATTTCTCCTCTCCAGTTGTCACCGTAGATCTTCAATCATCCACGGCACCACTGATTATTCAGTTCTTGTTTTGCTGGCATAACACCAGTTGACCAAGTGGGGGAAGGACTGCAAATAGAGCTACTGTAGAATATTGTATATAGTTATGGAAAGTTTCACCAAATGAAGTCAAGTTAAGATGTAAAAGGAGAAACTTTATTGCAGTTAGTCCTTTTTATAGAGAAACTTCTAGGGTCTCAGAACCTAGACTCCACACTGAACCTGAACATCTCAACTGCAGTTTTATAGCCCTGAACAAAGTCAATTGATATGGGCCAACTTCATGAGTTTTATTGAACTGTTGACATAATTATAGTGTCATGAATGAAAGCTACTGTTTCAGCCAGGACATTAAGGGCTTGTTTCACTGCATGTAAATATAAAATATAGAGAGCTGCAAGCAGGGCAGACATACCAATCTCATTTTTTTCCCTCCATGACCCTTCAAACTATAGTACACACAATGATCTCACCTTATATTAACAAAACAAACTGTGAATGATTTTCTCAAGTGATGTGGTCATGCATAGGACAAATGACTTTCAAATGCTATTAATTGTGTGATAAGTTATTGTTGAAGCTGTTGTTTCCAGGTGCACTTGCCAACATACTTCCTTTACAGAACCTTTAAATCAGGTTAAAGGGTAACTTAAAGAATCTTTTATTTATGGATGGTAGGATTCAACCATTGTTAAGCTGACAGTTGGTAGCCTTGTTATACATAGAGATGGTGTCAGAGCATATATAACAAGGGGTTTGATTGATAATTTCAGCTCTTCTGTCATACGCTAGAAAGAAAGCCCATTTAAAAACAAAAAATTATTGTTAACTATAGCAAAGCAGGATCATATATTTTTGTTTGTTTTACAAACAAAATTTCAGAAGCATAATAACTCTCTCACCTCACTTCTGTAGCAAATGAGACATTTAGAAGATAACAGCTGCAGAAAAGAAGCTCGGATAATGAAAAACAGATGAAGGCAGGACATTTGGGAAAAGAAATGGAAAATTAAAAATAACAAATAAGAAACAAAGTAAAGCACAACTGACTATGCCATCTGGAAATTCTGGTGACATGAGCCTCTGCTCTTGTATTTTAATTGACCATTGACACTATTTATTACTGGAGTGGAGCTCAGGAGCTCAAGTCAGGGATTAGGTCTTCCTCGTGCTAGGATGCTGTAAAAACAAAGGATAGATCCCCTCCTCCCACCACAAGAAAAGAGCATAAAATCTAAATTTAAGATCTTAGAATAAGGGCCTCATTTTACTAGTGAATTAGAATACAGGGGCATACCTACTTCTGGAAGTTTTACATTGGTTTAAAATCTCAGTAAAAATGAAGATATAAAATCCTCCAGATAAATATTTCACCTAAATATTTGAATTTCAACTTGTAATATATAGTATTAAAGGATAGATAAATAGGATCAATTTCCCCATCCCTCTATGAGTAGCTAATATTAACTGGGCCTGGGGTATTCAAATTGGGACTGATAAACTCTTGAAGATGTGGCTGCCACTTGCCCTATGAGACACTGTCTTACAGAAAAAGTTGCAGACTATGGAAGGTAAGGATCCCAAAAGGCCAAAACCCAAATCTAATACTCCTTGCTATTGGCTCTGATGATGGAGTTTTTTCCCACCGTGTGTGAACTGAGCAATAAAAGCATCTAATTGATCTCCCAGGTAAGCCTTAAGTATCTATAAATAACACCGCACACACACAGCCAGCCCAAGGCCTCTTTAACTGGGCCTGGAGCTGGGATGACAATCTCATACCACCTTGACTTCAGCAATGCTGCTGGGAGTGGGTGCTGTGTTAGCAGCTCCCCTCTGGCTGCCCAGCTCTGAAGGGAGCAGTGCAAAAGTAATGGTGGCAATACCATAACCCTCCACATCCCCCCCACCCCACGCAATAGCCTTGGCTATGTTCACACACGGGGTTATTTCGATACAAGTTGTTTCGAAACAACTTCTATTGAAATAAGGCATTATTTTGAAATAAGTTAATTTGAATTAAGAAAATGTTAATTCAAATTAAGGAAAAAAGCTCAAAGTGAAATAGCATGTTCGAACAACAGTTATTTCAAAACAAGTCACCATTGTTTCGAAATAACATGTTCTGACGGGATTGTTTTGAACCAATTGTTTTGAAACAATGTTATTTCGTCACCAAATGGGTTTTAAGTTGTTTCGAAACAACGGTACGTCGTGTGAACATGGTGTTTCTTATTTTGAAACAACCTCTGTTGTTTTGAAATAAGACTGCTGTGTGAACACACCCCTTGTGAAAATTTCCAGAGGGGTAGCTGTGTTAGTCTGTGTACAGCAAAAACAGAGAGAGTCCTATGGTACCTTAAAAATTAACAAATTTCTTTGGGCATAGGTTTTCATGGGCTCCAACCCACTTCGTGGGATGCATGAAGTGAAAACTGAAGTTGAGAGGTACACGTACACATGCTAAGATGGAGGAGGCCGAGTGTTAGCACAGTCAATTCAGTTAGGGTACATGAGGCCCATTCACACCAGTTGATTAAAGGGAGAGAATGTGTGAACAGGGACAATTACCTTTTTTAATGTGCTAAACATTCCAAGTCCCTATTCACACCCAGTCTCTGTCAGGTTTGCAAGTCAGCTCCAGCTTTGCAGTTTCACGCTGAAGTCTTTTTGAAGTCTGTCAAGGTTCAAGTCTGCTACAGAGCGTCCAGGGATATTGAAGTGCTCCCCTACTGGTTTATGGGTGTTGCTATTTTTGATGTCCTGTTTGGGTCTGCATAGGTTTTGGAGTCCACTAAAGCTTATTTCCGAAGAAATCTGTTAGTCTTTAAGGTGCCACAGAACACTCTCATGTTGTTTTTACAATAGCCTTGCAACACCTCCACAGCCTCCCTTGCCCCGATGGTTATGACACCATGAAATTCTAGTTTTAAATGTCTGAAACCATAAAATTTACTACTTTAACAATCCCAAAACCGTGAAATTGCCCAAAAAGGACTGTGAATTTGGTACGGCCCCAGTAATGAAGCAATATTATATTTTCTGAAGCAGATGTTAGAACACTGAGTATCAGGTATCACTGCTGCCACATGCCCCCTCTCTGCTAACTGTGTTGGTGCTAAGGGGCTATAAACTAAATAGCATGAGTTCAGTGGGGTCATATTACCTCAGACTTCCCTCACAAACGTAGTGTCCACGCACTTCATCTGTATATGTGTCAGTGCTAAATATTTGCAGTTGTTGCTACAATAGTGTTTAAGCTTTCCCATTATAGTCTGAGAGAAATTAGTATGTTATGTGTAGTAAGTTTCTGTATGAATTGGAGACTGAAAGAATTTTCATAAGACTATACAGAGGTGGTTGCCATTAGTATAAATTGAGATATGTCTTCACTGCAGAGCTAGCCCAGGTTCTCACCGTGGTGTTGTTGCATGGACCTCTCTGCTTTCCAAACACATGAATTTTACCCAAAAAGAAAGCCATTTCCAGTTCTGCTTTCTTTCAAACTGGTAGCCTGCTTCCTTTGCAATTAGGAGTCAGGCTAAATTGTTCAAATGGTGATAGCTTTACAGTATCTTCCTACTATTCCCGTGTACTTGGGAAGGACAGTGAAGTTCTCCCACAATGAACTGAAGAAGAATTATAGCAGCTCAGCTTTCTGCTGCACAGAGGTGTGGCCACAGAAGTCCTAGCAACACATACCAGGGCATAGCCCATGTCAAGTCACACTAAATTGGGTTTCACAGTATGATTGTTCCCCCCAGATCACCCTGGCTGATTCTTGATGCTTGATAGATCAAATTCTTTTTCAAAAAAAGGCATTAAATTATTTTGCTTTCTCTTTCTTTTACCCCTGATAGAGAGGTGTTGATACTCCAGACAGTTCAGGCAACTACATCTTTATGTGTTAGATTCCTTTTTTCCCTCTTTCATGGTGATGTCCCCCTGCTGTGTTCACCTTTCTTTTTCTATGTATAGATGCTGGGACTGTGTGTTGCTGTGTGTTGCCTTTCTGTTATTTGGTCTCTGATTGAAGTTTGTAGATTAATTTTTCCTCATGTGGCTCATGGTATGCTGCTTGCTGGTAAATACATCTATTTTCTTTTCTTTTCTTTTCTTTTCTTTTCATGGATGCCAAATTTTCTTTTGAAGTCAACACTATAGTTGTTGCTTTGTTTTATTTTTGTATGGATATTCTCTCTTTCTTTCTAATTAGACAGAAGTACTTGTTTCTTTTTTGTAGGCTTCTCCATAAATATGCCTTCAATATAATTTTATTTCCAGAATTCTTCCTGGATGAACTGTTTAATTCATTTTAAGTGGTCTTCTGGTCAGCATGGCTAGATGACCACAGAGAAATGAATATAATGTTGGGCTCTTCTAACCTTCCTCCCTGTCCTCTTGGAGCTCTTTGCTTCTCTTAGTGCTTATTCCCTGGACAATGTGCTTGAGGTATGTTTGCATTGTAAAAAAATATTTCTTAGCTGGTTTAGAATATTTCTATTGCTTTTCCTAATTAGACTTCTGTATAAATGAAGGCAGTATGGAATTATGTTCAGTGTTTCAAGCCTTTTCAGAGATTTTCTCTGTAGTTTACAGGTTGCTTGTACACAGAGTTCACAAAATACTATAAAAAATTAAAAGTCCCATTCAGTGATGTCAGAAAGTGTAGTGTTACTGTGTGGTGAGCCAATTCTTGCAATCTTCATGAAGACAGGAGGTCCACTGGCTTCCTTTAAACTTGAGTTGCTGGAAGACCTGCAAGATTTGGCCTTTTTGTTTTGTAAACAGAACATTAAAAAGAAAAAGAAAAAAGTCACTTTGATCTACCAAGCCAAATTCAAGGGATACTCTCACTTTATTTCAGGTAGAAACAAATAAAGTGGTCAGCATGAAAATGCAAACACCATTGTCCCACAGTTGTTTCCATTTTCTTACAGCTGTAGGTCCAGTAATAGCAGACACTAAATGCAGTATGGAAACCCTTAGCATTTTTATTTTTCAACATGTTCTTCAAATAGATACTGGGTACTGGTTTCTGATGATTCATACCCTTTAAAATTCCCTTTGAATTTTAGGCTGACAAGAAATATTCCAATATTTTGTTGAAATCATTTGGAAGATAGAGATGTTCATAACTAAAAACAAACAAAAGAACTCACCCTGCTTATATAATATAGGATTGTGATTTGAGTCTGTGGGTGATTTGTGTACGGCACTAAACTGAGACTCCAGAGATATGATTACATTTATCTTAAGTGGTTTCATAGAATCATAGAAACTGGAGGGGACCATGTGAGGTCGTCAAGTCCAGTCCGTTCTACTCATGATAGGACCAAGTTCCCTCTTAAACCATCCCTGACAAGTGTTTGTCTAACCTGCTCTTAAATATTTCCAATGATGGAGATTCCACAATGCACCTAGGCAACTTATTCCAGTGGTTATTGACCCTGACAGTTAGGTATTTTTTTCCTAATGTCCAACCTAAACCTCCATAGCTGTAATTTAAGCCTATTACTTCTTGTCATAGCATCAGCAATTAAGGAGAACATTTTTTCTCCCTCCTTCTCATGACAACCTTTTCTGTACTTGAAAACTGTTATCATGTGCTCTATCTCCTCTTTTCTAGACTAAACAAACCCAGCTCTTTCAATCTTCCTTCATAAGTCAGGTGTTCCTGACCTCTAATCATTCGTCTTTCTCTCCTCAGGACTTTCTCCTATTTGTCTTCTACATCTTTGTTGAAATGAAGCGCCTAGAACTGGATGAAATACTCCAGTTGGGGCCAAACCAGAGCTGAGTGAAGTGGAAGAATTACTTCCTGTGTCTTTTTTACAACACTCCTATTAATATATCCCAGAATAGTGTTTTGTGTTTTGCAACGTCGGGCTGGGAAATGTTAGACATACTAGGAAGGACACTGGATTTTTGATTGTTCATGGTTTGAGAACTGTTCTCCTAGAAAACATACTTCTCTGCTGCTTAGTATCAATAGCCATATTTTAAAAAAGTAGTCACCGACTTTAATTACAGCTACAGATGCTCAGCATTTATGAAAATAAGGTCTAATGTGTCTTGAGTTGGGCAATGAAAAATAGAAGTACTTAAAATTAGTGTCAGTTTTTGAGAATACTGAGCCCTATGTGTAGTAGAGACCTCTAGAAAGTTATGAAATTAACATTCATCACTGTCATTTTTGTCATATGTACATATAGTAACTCGGTTATACCACTTAAAATTGATAAATGTTTTCTAGTCCTCTTATTGCAGTATACGTACAATACCTGTTGCTGTGTATTTTTACCATATGCAAAGAAACTAAAAGTAGTTGATGTTTGTGGAAGAATTACAATAAAAGTTGTTTCATCATAGCACTATGCTTAGCAATCAGCTAAGCAGCTTTTAGCCATGCTGACTTAATCAGCTTTGGCCACCTCTACTTCTTTCCAAAAGTCATGCTTCACCACATTTGTAAACTGTTGTGTCCTGTACCATTGTTTCTCAAAATGTGGTAAGCGTATCCCTGGGGGTACGTGAGACCCAGGCTGGGGATGTAGGTGGCAGCCACCTGTTTCCCCCAGTCCCAGCTCCTAGCTGGGAGACAGTTGAGTGTTGGGTTACTTATTAACATTTTCAGAAGGTAGGTGGTACTTGCAACTTAAGAAGTTGAGAAACACTGCTATAGACAAGGACATCATTCTTACCTTTCAGCATAAGAATAAATTCAAGGTTTAGTTCTTGCTCAAAGATGGGAAGCTGATGATACCTTTCTAATCCCCTTTCCTCCTGTGAAATAACTTGTTTTCTCTTTAATGCTCCTTTCCTGTACTTTTCTGACATAATACAGTGCAGAGTGGAGCAACTTTAAAGCAAGAACTGCGGGAACAGTTGAGAGGCTGGCAAACCTTCCCTTGTCACCTGCTGAGAGAACAACACAATGAGTCATCAGATACTTGAAGTGGAGACCACAATTAACACCTGGCCAGGGCAAGGATGTAGGTAGGGGTGGGCCTGGGCGGGCACGTGCCTGCCTGGTTGGCCAGCAGCCCCACCCCTCTCGGCCCATCACAGCGCCTGGCACTGTTTGAGCTTCTCTGCCATGACCAGGGACCGGGCAGCAGTGAGCAGTCACAACCACAAATGGAGGCACTGAAGACAGATGGGTCAGGGTGGGCTGCTTTCCACCCATGCAACTTCAACCCTGGGCAGCAGCTGCGGCCTCTGCTGAGTAGGGGATGGGCTGTCTTTCCCTTGCTGTCCTCCTCCTGATGCTCTAGTCACTAGGCGACTGGAGCATTGTCAGGAAACTTCCAGTTACATGACTAGAAGCAAGACAGGCTGGGCCCACCCTGAAGTGTCAGGCGCCAGTCCAGAAAATAAGGGCTGGCTATACCTCTGGGCCAGGGTCTGTGGAGGCCACATCCCCTGGTTCCTCTGTATTTTAAAACACTTCAAACTTGGAACTGAAATAAATGGCATTTACCTGTAGAATTTCATTGCTTTGCTGTGTCCCAATTTAATACAGGCAAGGACAAATGCTCCAGCTGCTCAAATTATAGAATTTCTCAGTTTTAGCATATCAGTTCTGTACCATCGCCTAGAACTATGCTTTGCTGACAGGCATGGCTTCTTTCAAGATAGAAAAATCTAATGTGAGAAGTCATGCCTATCAGTGTATGTTAGCTTCTGCCAGTGGCACTGAATTGATATCCCTCATTTGAAAAGCTCTTTAATAGGACTAGTTGGAGTATTTTTTATTTTAATACATTATTGCTCCTAGTGAATAGAGAGAATAAAAGCAGTAAATGATGTATGTTACTTTATTTTCCTCATCCTTAGAATCCTGTCCTCCGCTTCGACTGTTGATATAGACTAATTCCTGTTCTCTTCATTGTGCTATGTCTTTTATGGAGCAAAAAATACAGTAGCCCAGTTATCACCTCTGGAGACCAATAACTTACAGCTCCTCTCCCCAGAGTTTCAGATGTTGACACACTTCCCAGTTTTCAAAGAGCAGGGAGGATCCCCCTTTTATTCAGTAAAGAAAACTAACTCTTGTTTCTTGCAATAGAAAAATAGCTTTTGGTTACACAAAACACTACTCTGTGGCAAACTACTTTCTCTCTGTAGTGGAGAAATGAATCAGGCCTCCTATATACCTTATTATAGTAGCAGTCAAGTGATTTGAAGAAAACTTGCATTTTTGAGAGTGTGAAGGTTTTCTTGGAGACTCTTGCTTCACATTCCCATAGGACTCATTAGTGTTGCTTGGCTGAACAAAAGGCAAACCTACCCATTGCAGTTATTGCCTGGAGGACTGATGTGCTTCTTTAGTTTTTCAGTAAATGTAACATGCATCCCAGGAAAAAGCATCATACTCTACATTTGTTGTTTTATACCACAGAATCTTGTACAATTTTTGCGAAGGATAATAACTTTAATAAGAGAATATGAAATAGCTGCAGTGTTTTGCCACATTCCAACAATCAAGCATTTCTTTTTCAGTGAGGAAAGGGACTTAAGACTGTCTTTTTCAGTGTGTCCTTGCCATCAGAACATGGTGACTGTGTAGCTCTGCACAAGCAGAAGGTGGTGACGCAGCAAAATGTCACTACAGTTGGCCAAATTCAACTCTGCTTATAAGAAATTTTTAATCAGTTGACTTCAGTAATTGAAATGTTACTGCTTGCAACAAAGCTATGTGACCCAAATTTGTTTTCACACCTTACTTAAGTCACTGTTGATGTCCTGTTGCTTTCAAGCTCTGGAGGGGTAGCCCTGCTGGTCTGTTTCAGCAAAACAAACAAGGAGTCCTGTGGCACTTTTAAAAACTAACAAGTTTATTTATAGCATAAGCTTTTGTGGGAGTGCTGAGGTGAGAAATACATTTGTTAGTCTTTAAAAGTGCCACAGCAGTCCTTGTTTGTTCTGTTGGCTTTAGGATCTTCCTTTGATGCCAGAATCATCCTTGAAATAGAAGTGGGAAATTAACAAGTGCTGGCTCCTGTTGTCTTCATTTTGTAGTAAAATAAAGCAATAGAGATCATACTAGATAATGCTGATAATACCAGATCATGACAATTTTATAGTATTATAGGACCCAAGTGACTTATTGTGACACTGCAGGCAACAACTCCAGCCCCAAAAGAAGGACTTAATTTTCTTGGTTACACTCCTTACCTCCCACATACCATGCAAGCCAATAACTTTACATTAAGATAAAGATACAACACCCCCTGTGGGTGGAGGTGCTGTCTACGCTGGTCATTACCTACTTTTGCACCAATTCTGGGAAAATTATGCGGCAAAATCTGATCTATGATAATATTATATTTTAAAAAGTCATCTAATTCTTAATTGTTCTCCCCATAATTATTAAGTTCCTGGAATAGTAATCAAAAGTACCATGCACTCTCATAATAAATTATAACCATCAGTTTTTATAAGTCATTCGAGCATGAGGTCTCTACTGAAATCACAGCACTCTTTGCATCCCCATGATTGTAAGTATTTCTGAAGTGGTGCAATATCAATTTTCAAGAGCAATGCTGTACTGTAATAGCCAGTTGAGATGGCAGTAAAAGATACAACCATGAACGTTAAGATCATTACCAAACTGCTGCAGAAATACTTACTAAAGATGCAGACCCAGCAGAATCTTATTCATCTTAATGAATTGTGCCTGCAACTGAGCGGAAGCCTGGGAAGAGAAGAATCTGCAGATCATGTTGGAAGCAAAAGAGCTTTTAAAAACAAATTGTTTTAATAAAAACAGAGGAAACCCTGCATTACTTTTTGCTGTGTTCCACAGCAATCTGTTCTCCACAAAGCTGTCATATCCGCAGTTGTGGTTCTTCTTGCGGCTCTGCAAATACCAAAGGATTTTTCATCCTGTGTTTGCAACTCTCATGACAGCGGAGCAGAACTCCATGGAGTAGTGTGGACTCCGTGCAGTGATTACAAATTTATATCTGGATGGATAGCCAGCTCCTTCAGGCTCCCAGTGAAAGAGCCAAGGGGCACTCAGAAATGATGGGCTCCATTGTTTGTGCCTGGTGAGCACAGCTGCATACAGATGTTTGCCTCATTTTTTGTTTAAAGAGGGTTTGTTCACATCTCCCACGAGGTGTCCTGATGTGATTTAATCTGAACTAATGTTTCCAACGTAAATCAAGACACAGTGGTTTCTCAGTAAAGTCAGCAAGCAGCTGTTTTGAGTGGTTTAAACCAGTGGTTTTCAACCAGTGTGTTGTGACACGAAAGTGTGTTGTGGCAAATGGTGGATGTGTCATGGCAGCCTGCTGCTGAAAGACTCCCTCTCTTTCCTCTGCTGCTGTAGTGGCAAGCTGCTGGCACTTTAGAAGCTGCCATCACTCTAGAAGCTTTTAAAGGGCTAGCTGCAAAGCAGAGCCCCTCCCACCAAAGCGCTTCTGATGGATGCACTTTGAACAAAGTGTGGCCACCAACAGTGGGAGGTGGTTCTGCTGGCCTTTTAAAGCTGCCAGCTTTAAAGGACTAGCAGGAAAAAAGCAGCCCCTCCTCTCCCCTGAGCTGAAAGTGCTCAGAGGTGACATTTTTTCATGGGGGCGGGAGCTGCTTTGCAAACCTCCTGCTGCCGAAACTGCCTTTGCAGGCAGTTTTCTTATAGTGACAGGGGCCTCTTTAACCTGCCACTGAAAGTAATGTCAACAGAGGGAGCCTCAGCTGCAGGGGAAGTCTTGGTGCGTCACACATGGCTTGGAACCTTCCTGGCACTGAAAAGGTTGAGAACGCCTTATCTAAGCACTCCATGTGGCCTCAGCATTGCAGTTGTGTACAAGGGTCTTGATGCAGTTCCCACAGAGGGTTGCAGAACTTTTATCTTGTCTTTTACGGAGTCTGCAAATCATCATGCAACAGGATCCTCATGTTTACATTGACATGATGAAGAAGCTGAGATCTCTGGGCAGCCCTTCCAGTCTGTGAGACTGGATGTGTGGTAATACTGGGAGTCACTTGACAGGTCAATTTGAGCATTCCTGACCCCATGTACATGGCATTATTGAGCTGAATATCAAGGAGTTCAGTGTGACTACTGTAAGACCACAGTGCCACACAGCATTCAGCCACAGAATGTACCAAAAAAATCACAGCGTTCCATAGGGTCCGTGGATTGAGGCCCTGTGATGTTCCAGCCAGTTTCCTAGTAATTGCCGCATGAGACCTGACCTGACCGCTGGTGTTTTCTAGGTGGTGTTGGAACTCCTTTTGAGGGTAACACCAAGATATGTGGAGCAGTTAGTGATTGAGAATGTTGCATGATGAGAGCTAGATCCTTTGCTCCCATTCACCCCTTCAAGACTCATTTCTTTCTCACCATATGTCACCAAGATTTCCCAAAAGACAGCATGCTGAATGATGGCAAGTTACATATTGTGTTATCTACCCATGTTGCACCATAATGTGTATCAATGCAAAAACGTCTGGTGAGTAAACACAGAGCTGATACAAGGAACCAAATATGCATGTTCACAAGGAATATAGTAACTTTAATGACTTTATGCCAAACTAACTTCAGTTTTGCAAAATTTGTAGTGACTTGTGAAAGTGAGATATGGGAAAGATCAGTTGCTAAGCTTTGGGGTCATACTTAATACTTTTGCTGCATCTGTGTTACCTGTGTCTGTATCATAAAAATCACAAGACAAACAAATGTTTGTCTTCATCCCGCTCAAGCTCTGGCTTTCCATCCATAATACGTGTGGAACAATTTCTTAATTAATCATCAACAACCTTTCTTCCTTCCCTAGTAAAATCTATCAGTTCTATGATGCGTACCAGATATGTTGTAAGCAGAATGATATTTTTGTCCCAGTGAATTATAATAGTCATTGGGCCCCAGAAAGCAAATAAGAATGGCTCTCAGTAGTCTGGCACTTAAGGCATTCAGCGAGGGCATGGGGAGCTCAAGTCCTTGCTCAATGGCTATTTTATTATTTATAAAAAGGGGAATACATTCAATGGGGGAGACTGAGATAAAGTCTACACTGCCACTGGTGGTTAAGGGAAGATACGTAAGCTAAGTTCAAGCAGTGTGGTGTCTTCACGGTGCTGTATTGGTGAGAGACCCCCTCCCATTGACACAGCCTTACTCCTTTCAGGGATGGATTGCCAGCATCAACCAATAATCCCGTCTGTGATTGATTGAGTGGATCTCCACAACCTGCTCAATTGATCCCCCTGCATTGATGGCCATAAAATTAGCAGTGTAGACAACCTTACCTTACCCAAGTTCCATTACCAGCATATCCCAAAGCCCAGTGGCTAGGATACCTTTCTGCAATATGGGATACTCAAAATAAAATCTTTTTTCAACATGAGGCAAAAGAAGGAGTTGGACTCAAATGTGTCACGTTCCAGTTTTCTAATTGCTGTGCTACAATTGTGAGGGACGTTAGCAGAATATTGCAGCGCTGTGAATACACAGTTGATAAGTGATTAGACCCAGCCTTATTGAAAGACATTGTTGGGCTGAATATAAGAAAAAGGGTGAAAATAAAATGTGAGATTACATTGCAGGGACCTGCCCCTTTAGGTAGTTATTTGCAAAGACAGTAGCCTTTTGTAGATTATCAGTAATATGTTAGGAATCCTGAAATATCTGTCTTGAAGAGATCAACATGTTTTCAGTGAAATACTGCTATGCTGGCAGCGTACCTCGAAAAGAAAGGATTATAGTTAATAAAAATTTAATCACTTTGAAGTTATATTAAATTATTTTTAAACATGGAAATAATAATGGAATATACTTCAAGAGGAAACCTTAGCGTTGGCAGTCGATCAGGATTCCTCACTCTTCTGAGAAAGTGTCAAATTCAAATATTCAAAACACTGTAAATCTAAAATGGTGATTAGGTAATGATTTATATTTATTTTTAAAATGCAAGAGGTTTGGTGATTGAAATACTCTTTAGCAGCCTATTTAAAATTTTTTAGACTGTAAACTTTATTCTTTTGTTTGGCTTCTGCTGTCTGAAACAAGAAAGACAAGAGAAAATTGTTTTCTGGAATTCAGGAGAGGAATAGTTGGTTCGGTTACACTTCAGCTATCAAAATGATGGGGGAACATTTGCATTTAGTCAGAATATTCCCCTTGCTGTATCCAGTTTCTTCAAATGCTCTGTCATCTGTGCTACAGCTTTGCTATTGAGAAGTTCTGTTTGTAATTGCAGCAAGTTTTAATGAAAATGTGATTACAGCTCCTACTTGAGTTTTAGGTGTATGGTTCTGAACTATGAACTGGGAGATTCGGATCTTCTTCTTCAATTTGGGTCCATTTTTCATTGTTTTAAATCTAGTGTGTCCAACAATTTTGAAAAGTTGCTTTTCCTTCATTGGTTATTTTTTAATTTCTATGTCAGCAATTCCTAACCTGTAGCTCAGGGTCTTTCAGAGAGTCCCACCAATGCCCTCGCACTGTTTGCTGAAGGGAGCTGCTGCCTCTGGACCCAGTTAGAGCATGTTCCTATGTGGCTAAAAGACAGGTGCAGGCTCCTTGATGCTGTGAAGGGGACAAGAGATCAGGGCTCCACTCCCCCTAGCTGTAGCAGGGAGCACAGCGAAGTGCTTCACATGGGCTCTTTGGGGCCAGTGTCCCTGCTAGAGCCAAAGGGAGGGAAGTATTGATCTTCCATCCCTGTGGCTGCAGAAGGATCCGGTATCTAGGGAGCCAGGTGGAGCGCAGGGGGCTACAGGACCTGCTGCATCCGGGGAGATGGGAGGTCAGCAAGGAGACAATTCCTTGTTCAACTCTTTCTGTCTGACTGCGGTGGGGTGGGGCTGCTGGCAGAGACTGGTAGGCCTTCAGGATTGTATCAATGATATCTGTGGCCCTTGAGCCGAGAAGGTTGGGAGCCTTGGGAAGGTTCTACATTAATTATTCCCAGGATTTGCAGGCTTTTTTCTTTCAACAGATGTGCTTTAGATGGACCACTACTGGTATTTAAAGGGAATTTCTTTGTCAGCTGCTGTTTTAGTCTGCTGTTCCCACACGGTTAATGATTCAGATGGATCTCAACCCTTCCAAGCTCTGTACCTCTTTTAGGAGTATAATTTGTCAAGGTTCATTTCACTTAAAAAGTACTTGCTTAAAAATCAGATGGAAAAATACAAAAGTGTCAAAGCAAAGTAGTACTGAAAAATTTCTTACTTTCTCATTTTTACCATCTTATTATAACATAAATCAATTGGACTATAAATATTGTACTTACATTTCAGTGTATAATATAGAGAGCAGTATTAAAAAGACATTGTCTATATGAAATTTTAGTTTGTACTGACTTTACTAGTGTTTTTTATGTAGTCTGGTTTAAAACTAGGCAAATATCTAAATGACTTGATGTACCAAATGGAAGACCTCCATTTACTTTCATAAGTGTGTATACCCCTGCCTGAGAACCACTGGTTACAGTACTTTCGCACCTGCCAGCTGGTAAACCGTGAAATAAAGGGGATGGTCTTCTTTCCATTTACCTGCTTTCCACTGCAGAGTGGCTCTCTTAAGATCTTTTCATGTCAAAAATGCTCTCATATGCGGGTGTTGAGGATCTTTTTTTCTTACATGAAACTGTGACGTTCCCCTCCTGTAATCCGGGCTGTCATGTAGCTAACCAAATACTCCACGCCAGGGCTCTGATTTACCCCACCTTGCTGTGTGAACCCCCACTCCTGAGTAAAGTCACACCCAGCCACCTGTATGTTGTCAGACTCACACTCAGTGGAAAAGCGCTCTCACTAGCAATCACCCCACAACCACGGCCAGTTCCAGTGGTAATTCAGGGAACTTCCATCTTACAAGGTTCAGTGCACCCTCTCTGGGCTTTGCAATCTCATTAACACCTATCCATCAAGTTAACAAAGAAATTTATATGCACCACTTTGCTACCATTGAGGCCTTGCACTCTCTTTTTCTCAACATGCACTGCTTTGGATTTAAAAAAAAAAAAAAAAAGTTGATTGATTACAATATGATTTTAAGTACATAGAAGTCAAATAAACATAAAATCAGATAATTCTGTCAAGGAGATCTCACAATCAAATAAAAGAGAATGTAGCATTCTAAACTAAGATCATAGTTACAATCTATGTTCAGCTTGGCTATGATGATCTTGAGGCAGATTCTGCTCTGCGGGTAGGTCTGTCCTTGGTGTTACTTAGAATGTGGAATCCATGAGAAGAGCCCTATACCTCTCAAAACATCTCTTTTACAAAGCTCCTCAGACTCCACTGCAGTCAGGGGATTCTTTGTCTCCTGATTGTCCCCTTGCTGAGCCAAGATGTTTAAGCTGCATTGTTCTTTATGCATGCCGCTCCGCAAATAACTCTGTTTCAGTTGTGGTCACCACACAACAGAGGTTCATATCTGTACATACGTACGATGTGGCAGGAAATGTTCTACCGTGACGGTAATGTAGATCATGGCATGAACATTCAAAAAATGCCTTATGTGACATACTTTGCATTAGTCAATACACAGTTACACTGTAAAGGTGAACAGGAAAGATAAAGATCACGTTACAAAGTTGTAGGTGGGGTGCAGCATGAAGGGAACATTTTGTTACTTTTCAGACTGCCTGCAATATCAATTCTTTCTTGGGACTTGCAGGGCTGGCTCAAGGAGTTGTGGCGCCCTGAGCCGGCTTCTGCTTTTGCACCCCCTTGACAGAGGGCAGTGGGGCAGAACCAAGCCTCTGCTCTGGGCCAGTTCACCCTGCCCCTAAGATGGGGAACAGCTGGCCCAGGGGCTCAGCAGACCAGCCCAGAGGCCAGCTCTGCTCTCCTGCCCCTCCTCTGGGCCAGTTGTTCTACCCTAGGGGTGAGAACGACCAGCCCAGAGGTGGGGTGAGAGAGCAGAGTCTGACCACAGGCTGGTCCTCTCTGCCCCCGGGGGCAGAGTGGCTGGCTTGGGGAGGGGTGGAAGCATGGAGTCCAGCCTCTGGGCTGGCCTGCCCAAACTCTGGTGTGGCACCATGGCACCCCCTAAGCTGCTGGTGCCCCGAGCCAGGGCCTCATCAGCTTATGGGTAGAGCCAGCCATGGGGACTTGCTAAGTAACACGTTTTAGCATGAGTTGAAAACTGTTTTAAAAAACAAAGTGGAGGATTTGATCTTTTGCCTTCAGCCACTCATGCCTGAGATGAATAGCAAGTTTGGGACCATTACAAAGGAAGCACTTCGGAGGCGGGTGGGGGGGGAGTTTGTTGTATCACACAGACATTAGCTGATATTTATGTAGTGCTTCAAAAACATGAAGCTCTGTGTTTTACACATCAGTGTAGGCTTTTAAGTCTTCAATAATGATCTATGTGGCCATTTAAGGAGCATCTTTGATGGATTCTACAGATAGTTCTCTCCAATCGTTCACCTTGTCTGGAGTTGATAGTTGCAATGAAGAATCTCTAGAGTGCAAGAGAATGATAAAATTGGATTCACTGGCAAGGAATTCTTAGGAGTCTATGAAAGAAGTAGACATACATCATGAGGCCTAACCAAAAAGCCAGTCACCTTATGACATTTCTAAAAGCTTTTCTTTGGCAAATGATAGTGGCATGTATGATGTCATTATTGCCGCTGCAAATTATTTGTTGCTGTTTGTTTGCAGTCCACAGAAACGTGCTCTGAGTTTAACAGAACAAATGGGAAAAGTTTCCCACTCCCATGGGGTCCATTCACTGTTAGTTCTCCTTCTGCTTGCTCTGGGGATCAGTTCCAAAATGGTCCTGTATCAATTTCTGCACCCTGTGGTCAGGGCCATTCCTCGGGAGTGGTGGTACCCAGGGCCAGTTGGCCCACGGGGGCCCCCACCCCCCGACACTGGTGAGGGCAGGGTGAGTAGACCCAGAAACCAGGCTCAGCACTCCCACCTCACCCTTGGGCTGGCTGATCCATGACCAGGGCCAGCTGGCATGCTGTATGTATGGCCTCTGATGTGGCCTTCCAGAACCCATGGCCCTTGAGGGCTGCACTGCTTGTGGGGTCCAGTGAAGCAAGGACCCGGGGCTCTTGCCCCGGCTCCCCCTACCCCCAAAGATGTCCCTGCCTCTGGTCTCTCTCTCTCTCACTCACTCTTGGAATTGAGTTACTTCTTTCTGTAATTCACTCATTTGGCTAAGTCATCATGCAGTCCTCCCCTTCCAAGGTATGAAAGTCCCACTGTATCAGGAGGCCACTTCCTGTTCCAGTCAGGCTGCCAATTCAAAACCCAAACCAGTGCTGCTTTCTTATCAGCTGGTAGAGAAATGCAGGCCCACCCACTACATGGGGTTCCAGTCCAGGGACCCTATGTATGGCAGCTATGGTCTGCTTTCCCTTGGACAATGTTACTTCTTTCCTGGACTCCTTCATACAACTTCTAGCTTCCCTTGCCCCTTTGGGTGTACCAGCTCAAACCCCCTCCTCCCATGACCTAACTACAGGATACTGAACTCCAGAGCATCAAACCTTCCTCATTCAAGGCAGTGACTAGCGTGCTTTGCCTGCAGCCCCATTCTGCTTCCAGTTTCCTGGCTTTATACCAGATCTTGCTGTACTTTCTCAGCTAGACTTCACCATACAATAGTTCTTCAATCTCTGATCCCCCCTCCCCCCCGCAGGTGCAATATGTCAGATCAAATAAGTTCACTTGACCTGCTGTATCTTGTGAGGGTGGACACCTTATTATTTCCACCCCAAAAATGGAAAGGGATATGGATAGGTCAGAAAGCTACATCTTAACCTTCATTCTAACTTTAGAGAGAGAAATTTTACCAAGCAGTAGTCTCTTATATATTGTGCAAAATTGTAGGAAATGTCAGCAATGTATTAACTGTATGCCTCTCTTGGTATGTGGTGTCTTAACGAATTTAAATCCAACCCTAAAGGTGAGTAAGTCTGATTTTATTATTGCTAAACAAATCCATGCTCCAGAGAGCATCTCTGTCCTCTACTCTTGGTGCTGTCTTTATAAAGGTCCCAGTTTTCTCCTGGGGGCCATGACACAGTTTGGACAGCTCTGAGTAAATCTAGGACATCTGTAACATCCACAAATCTTCCCCACTGGTAGTTAAATTAGCCCACAAATTCTTAACCTAAATTGAGTCCCATCAGCCCTTGACTTTCAGGGCTTGCAGTCTTTTATTTCCTTGCCTGTTTCTTAGAGGCAGCGTGGCACGGGACTGTTGCCTCTCTATTATCCTGAGTCTTTCTATCTCCGTTTCTCTGTCTAGTCCTTTGTCCCTGGGCTGCTTCTCTTTATTGTCAGAAGCTGTAGGTGCATGCTTCTATAAGTGGCAGTTTTGTCAGATGTATGTGAACGTGATTGCCTATAAGCAGGGAAGACTCTTCTTTTCCCTTCTGCCTAACCTCAGTACGGAGTTGGTAAACCCCGCTATGTCCTCTGACTAAATATACGACCACAGTTAATTTTGTCAATTAATTGGTTATTGACTATTGACCAATTATTTATAATTGAGTATCAACAGTAGGCAACATGGCAGATGTGAAATCTATCAATATTTTATAGGTACTAGAAGTGCAAGTCATGCGTGCTAAAAAATCATCAAATATTGGAGCTAGCATCTTTAAATAGTTTCTTCTGTGCTTGTCAAGACTCTGAAAATTCTACAGTGGCAAATGCCACCCACTCAATGATGTCATGGAAATAGCTAAAATGTGTTTTTGTACTGTGACCACACAGGGAATGTTGAAACGAGAGACAGATTATGTAGGTAATGATACAAATTACCCTTGCCCAAAAAGCATGAAAGACAAACACTAAAAGAGAAAAGGAAAAATAGCCGAGTCATACAGCTGTGGAAATAACTGATATGACTACAAGACACAAAGCATAAACCATTTCTCCTGACTACCCTTGACAGTAATTTTGCATTTTTGATTGCCTTCTGTTTGCTTTATTTCTGTTGAGGAGACATAGAAGGTCCAAGAACAACTAGAAGACTCATTGCAGCTCTGTTTGAAAAGTACAAAATTTTGTATAGCGCTTCAGACTGAGACAGTGTTAATAAGAAAAGCATGGTTTCATTTTCTCATTTTAGAACATATGTATTAGAAAACTTCTGTGTACACAACATTCCTGGTCTTATGGACCAAATGAGGCAGCAGTGCAAAGTAACTATTATATGGATTTCCAACTTGAGAGGTTGCCTCATGTAAATGATGATGTGTGTTCTGTGTAGTGTTTGTCTCTGTGCCTTGTTGGTGGTCATTGCAAAAGTCTGTTGCATGGACAGTTGGCATTTTTGCCCTTTGAAGTGGAAGGTGTGATCTGTAGCTTGAAGTGCTAAGAGTGGAATGAGCACCATACAATTAGTTCCTGTCACTGTTGCTACCAGGGACCTACCATTTACAATATGGTTCATCAGCAGGTGCGTGCCATCACAAAGACCATCTTGTGGTGTCAGATTGCCCAGTAACATAATCAGCATGCCGGGATTTTACCAGATATTTTCTATGCAGTTATGTGTAATTGGATAACATTCTGCAACTTTCCACATACATCTGGAATGTTCCATAAATTTCTTCAACTTTTGATTTCTTTCTAGAAGGTTGTAGAACATTTTGGGGAGGGAGCTGGAGCATTCTGGCCTTGGCCTCAAATTTCTGGAAATGTTCCAGGGTTTTCTAGAATTTTCCATAGCTGCTCACACAGCAAATAATAATAATATAGATAGAAAAACGAGCAAGGAGTCCTTTAAGGCACTTAAAGACTAACACATTTATAAATATTATATATACATATTTATAAATCTACATAATATGCATATAATAATATACATAAACAAATTTATAAATGTATTAGTCTTTAAGTGCCGCAGGACTGCTTGCTTGTTTTGCTGACCTAGGCTAGCATGGCTACCCCTTCAAAGTATAGATGGAATACTCTCACATCTATAAATATTAATATGTGAAAAAAGAATTGCCTCAATACTCTTCATTCACATTCTGTAGGACCTATTCATTTTCTAAACTTCTCTGTTATCAAAACCAGGTTTATATCCCTCAAGGGCAAGTTGTTTGGATAGACAGCTGGCTAATTTTGCAAAGGCTATTTAACTCAGCAGGACCTCATACTATAACTGTAGGCCTTAGCTTCTGTTCTTTAGACAACATACCTTCACCCAACCAGCACTGAAGACCTTTCATGCTGAACCTTAACTTTATATCCAGCACTTGTGTCCTACTCTCAGGAACCTGTCTTTCTGTAAATAAGATTATGGGCTTGCAAGCTTTGAAGTCTTGACTTACTGAGTCCACTGTGTCAGAGACTTTGATTATATTTCTTATTTCAAGGTTTGAGGTAGCCTAAAGATACCAGATAATTGGAATGCAGCAGCATTCACCCTGTGCTTTACATAGTTTTTTGTTTCATTAGCATTTTCTGAGGGCCTATCCATATTCATTGACTTCTAGTATGGTTATCCTGACAAATGTAAACGTGAACTTTTCATCAGATTTCTTTGTTGACAAGTACCATATTATAAACGTGTGGTTCGCAACCTTTTTGGGCTCAGGACCCATTTGTAAATCTTTATGACCTGTCTCAACCCAATAAATTCTCTGGAGATGGAAGCCCTGGGGTGGTTTTGGTTGGGGTCCTGCCCCACAGAGGTGTTGGGTTCGACTTTGTCCTTAACCCATAGGAGGGGCTGTGGGGCTTGTGTGTGCATGTGTGGTTCTGAGTAGCATTTTACTTTCACTTCATTTCTTAGAGTATCGAAGATGAGCCTAAACAGTGAGAGTCCTGTGGCACTTTAAAGACTAACAAATTTCTTTGGGCATAAGCTTTCTGATGCATCTGATGAAGTGAGCTGGAGCCCATGAAAGCATATGCCCAAAGAAATGTGTTAGTCTTTGAAGTGTTGCAGGACTCTCCTTGCTTTTGTTGCACACAGACTAACATGGCTATCCCTCTGGAATTTGTTGCAGATTAACCTGTTTCTCCTCAGTATACTGAGAAGCCTAAGTACAGCTGCATGTAAATGCAGCAGTGAGGACTGAATCAAAAAGATGATGTTACTGAACCAGTGTGTTTTGAAAGTCTGAAGTTAATGCTGTAGCTCAGTCAATATAATCATGATTTTATCCCCATTCCTTGTTAAAAATATTGCCAAACAGGTGATATTAATCATTAACAGTGCAGATTTCAAAGTCTCCCAAAACCAAAAGTTGTTTAATTCATGGCTCACTATTTCATAAGGCAAAAATAACAAAAGGAATGACAAGTTATTCATTAATTGGCTATGAATAGATAAGACCATTTACAAGATAAAATCTGAATTCAGTTTAAAAATAATTGTCAGGCAGTTTTTCAAGAAAATATTTCCATTTAGACTGATTCTGCTTTGCAACTGGAATAAGAGGATAAGTATATTACCTGGAGTTTTAGAACCCAAAAAAGTGATAACGTAACTATTTATCTGCAAGAAGTATCAGGAATAAATCAGTGGTGATGGAGCTTTGCCATCTGATAAATGATTGGTGCAACCAGAGTGCTTGTAACTAAAACCACTTTTTTATTTTATTTTTATCTCGAACATACACACATATATGCGATAGCAATATGTGGAAAGCACCCCAAATATAGTTGCCCACAGTATGAGACGATTTAGAGTGATGACCAGCTGTGATTCTGGGGGCTCTCGTTCCACCCAGCTGTTAGCGAGTTTAGGTATCAGTTCCTTGTTTGAAGAAATGCCCCTTGGACTGCTCTGACGTTTTTACTTTTTCTTAATCTTTTATTGCTAACTCTCATAAAACTCATTATAGCCTGCAGTGGGTTACTATAGTAACCCCAACTGGGTCACCAATTCCTCTAACTTCAATAAATTACTTGTCTTTTATCAGCAAAACATCGCTAGTATTTCTAGACATAATAAACTTGTATTTTAGGAGCACCCGAATAGAAGATTGCTATCCAAGGTTGCTATCCAAGGTCGTTACTCTCTTCCATTTTTATGGTATGTTAATGCTTTTCCCCTCTTCCCATTCTGACCAGTAAAGCAGCAACTGCAGCAATTTGGCCTTGAGAACCCTGACAATTATTCCTAGCTATGTGATATTCCACTTTTAATCAAAGGTGGCTACATACACTCAAAATGGGTGCAGTTTAGTTTGATCAGGTTCTGGGTTTACAAATACTAAAATTCTTTCATCAGATGGATGAGGAACAAACGCAACTGATGAGTCTCTCCCTGACAGAATAATTTGTGGTAGTTAAGCAGATCACAGAGTGACAGATTGCTCTTTCTATCTCCATTTAATTGGTGACAGATCATTAAATATTTTAATAGAACAGTCATCTAAATTTAACAAGCAGTGACCTCGCAGTATGCAAGTTAGATATATAACTCATTTTATTAATCTCTGCTAATATGCTACAGGAAATAATTTTTAAAGAATCACACGTAGACATTGTTTTCCTGTGAGTCAGGTTTTATGTGCTCCATGGATGAATTTTGTCAGTACAAACATCTTTACCAGATCCTGTTGGAGTGTTTAGCTTGTTTTGTGAGCTGTATCACATACAAAATGGATTATTATATTATAAATGCACTTACTCCTGCAACTATCAGTATGTGTATTTCCAAAATCAAGCCCTATTAATTTAATTTCTCATGAATGGCAAATAATGTATTCATTCTATAAGTAGTTGGAATAATATTTCACAATTTAAGGAAAGCTCTAGAAATTAAAGATCGAATAACAACTGTTTTTGTTGTAGTTTTTGTTGGTTTTGGTTAGTCATTGTGTGACCAGTTGATTACAACAAATTACCAAAACTTCAACCCTGAGAAGATTCAGCACACCTGACTTCACTGAGGCTTCCTACAGATGAAAGAGGTTCCTTCCCACAGATGAATGTCATTGTAGTTTTGGGACCTAAGTAATTGCTTAGTAAAACAATATTACATTATTAGACTATTTGGGGTCCAGTGAAACAAGGGAGTGGGATAGAAAAGCTACTAGAAGGTGACCCAGCCAGCAGGTTCAAAAATTTGGGGATCTTGGGGGGCAACTACTGCACAAGCAGGGTGCACTTTAATCTTTATTAAAAATGAGTGTGGGTGTCAGGTGGGTGATGGGGAGTGTATGTGTAGTGGTTGTCACAGTGTTTCTAATGAGGTGTGGTGAGGTGCTTAACTTTGTGGGGTGGGACAGGTTGGGGACAATGAGAATTGTCAATTAACCTAACTTACAGTCATAAACTTACTTACTGTAACTTAAAAGATGTTCTCATAACATATGAGTAGAAGGGGTGTGCAATGTAAACTAGTATGCCACAGTGGCAGAGGAGGGTGAAGACAGGCGGCGGAGCAGGGGTTCCAAGGTTGGTACAGAGGGGTTCAAAGAAGAGGAGAGTGAGTGGGCTGGGGACGCAGGTGCGGGCTCGGGGCAACAGGGGAAGCAGGAGGGGCTGGGCAGCTGGGGGAAGAAGAGAGGTGAGTGAGGGGGGTAAATAGGGACAGTGGGACGGAAACATGTGGCGGTTAGGGCAGGGGGAGAGAGGCACGAGGGGGTTGGGACACGTGGGGGTTTGGGGCAAAAGGGGAAGCAGGAGGGGCTGATTGGAAGTTCAGGGGTTTGAGAGGGAGGCAGAGGGGGGCTGAATGGCAGGGAAGTGAGCGTAGAAGCAGGGAGCCGGCAGCCGCGGGACGCGTATGCAAACGGGGAGTGCCGCAGAAGAAAGGGACTGTGGGAAAAGGGAACTGGAGCCGCGGAAAGCGGCGGCATGGGGAGGGTTGTTGCAGGAAGCAGGGAGCGGCAGCAGCGGCTGGGGGAAGCCGGAGCCACGGAAAGCGGCGGCACAGGGGTGTTGCCACAAGAAGCGGGGAGCGGCAGCAGCGGCTGGGGGAAGCTGGAGCCACGGAAAGCGGCGGCACAGGGGTGTTGCCGCAAGAAGCGGGGAGCGGGTAGGAGACTGGTGAAGGAGCCGCAGGGAAGTGGCAAAGGGGGGGCCACAGGGATGGGAGTCGTGGGAGAGCAGCAGCTGCAGGGGGAAAGACAGAGCTGAGGGTAAGCAGCGAGCGGGGAGGGAAGACAGAGAAGCGGCGAGCCGGGGGGAAGGAGTGGAGCTGAGGGAAGCAGCAAACCATGGGGAAGAAGGAGCAGAGGATAAGTGGTGAGCTGGGAGGAAGTAGTGGAGCCAAGGGTAAGCGGCGAGCTTGGGGGAAGAAGGAGCAGAGAGCAAGCGGAAGAAGTGGAGCCAAGGAAAGCGGTGAAATCCCGGTGCAGGGAGAGGGGCTGCGGGAACGGGGAGGGGAGCAAAGAGGGAGTCAGGGCCCAGGTGGGGAATACAGGAAATAAAGAGGGGACAAGGACAGCTTAAACAGGAAAAGCTTTTATTCAAATCAGGGGAGTCACAGAGGGGAGGGCAAAAACAACTTAGAAAACACAGTTCTAAAAGTTACATACTAAAGGAAACAATTTTACAATCTAACCTAACACTTCTAAGGCTACCAAGTAAACCAAAAACAATGTTACAATTCACAATGATACTTTTAAGACAAGTTCAAACAACTCAGAGGGAAGAGATACAACAAGTGATACAGAGCAGCAGCAAATAATTAGAGACACGGGAGCTCCTTTAAACAGCACAAAATGAAGCAGCAAGTAAACAGAGGAAAGAAGAAGGTAAAAGACACAAACAAGCCTACAGAGCTGGGAGGAAGCAGTGTCAAAGCAGCAGCAAGGGGATAAAGTAACTTTAATCTTTAAAGAAAGCTGCGGGGCAGGTTCTTACTAGTCCCAGCAGCAGTAGCAGCAGTAGCATTACAGGCAGGAGAGAGAGAGACTCGTACTCGGCTGGCGGTTCAAAACGTGGGGTACGCTTGGAGAAGAAATCGTGAGTGGAGGAGGTCAGCATCTGGGTGATCAGGCCAGGCAGGATGTCAGGGACCGTCCTGCCTGAGACCCCCAAACTCTGGGTTTTTAAGCTGCTTTTCCCGCCAATTCCCCGATTACAGGGAATGTGGGGAACAAAGGTGATATGAGTCATGTCTTTAGTGTTACAAAGGACCTTGCAGTCAGGCAGTGCCCACCTATGCCAAGCCCAAGAGAAACAATGGGGTGACAACGGCCATCTAGTTAAGTTTAAGGGCCATCTAGTTAAGTTAAGGGGGCCATCTGCTCCCCTTATATTCCTTACATGCTGAAGTGATGGCCCGGGAGGGGTGGCCATTAAATCAACTCAATGAGTCATGAACAGAAGGGTAAAAACTCTCAGCTTCTAGATTTCATCAAAATAGGTTGGGGATGGGAGGCAGGTTGAGGTGGTTTCATCTCTCTAACTGCACACCAAGGTTCAACACCAAATTCCACAAATCTCCATGGAATCAGAAGGAAACATTGCAAAATAACCCCTGTCTATCTTATGATATTCCACCAGCCAGGATAGCGTGATTCAGTGAATGGGGCACTTCTTCCATCTGTATCTCCCAAGTGATGTTTTGGTGACACTGGAATAATTTCTTCTTGATTACATGCAGGGAAGAAATCTGGGACTAAATATATTTTCTTTGCTCTGTGCATAAAATATATGCGTTCCTTCAAATTCCCAAGCAACGTTTTGCTTTTAAGTAATTAGTATTAAACACAAGTATCTCACTTTTCCTGTATTCATCGATGATTAAAAATGGCCCTATAAATTCCAACAAATAGTTTAAGTAGTTCTAAGCAGTCATTAGCTACTGACAAGTAAATGTGTTACTTGGTTTTAGTCACTGAAATTATTGAATAATTTTCTGAGTGGAAAAATTGGGAAACTTGGCCAATGCCATAGAGGCAATAAATACTGGAGCCAATAACAGGGAAAGGTCAAACACAGGGATTTTTGGTCTTCAGTTTTGTGTACCGATACTTTTTGATCCAATACTTTAATTAAAATAAGAAAGCTGTAAAGACAAATGTTAGAAAATACTTAATTGTTTTAATCAACTGGATTAACAAAGAGGGATAATTTGCTCTCCTGCTTCATTTAAATTTATAAACCCAGGTTTGAGAGATCTGAATCTGTATGTAGCAGTGGTGAAATTATGCACCCCTACTTTGACTTTCAGAAAGTTGCAGCCACAAGACCATCCATATTCCCATGTGTGCATTAAAATACTCATGCAGGGACCCAGTCTGCTTATGCAATTTCAAAATAAGCATATGCAGGACAGGATCACTAATTTATGAGGAAAAATCTACCTGAAACTTTTAGGTAACTAGCTATCAAGAGATCAAGCCCTAATTTGTGGCTCTCAAACACTGTGTCGGGACATATTACTGTGTCATCGCACAGTGTTAAGTGTGTCATGCAGAGCTGTGGAGATGGCTGGATTTGGTCAGGCGGGGGAGGAGGGTGGGAGCTCGTGTGTCCTGTAGGGTTACGGTATGCCAACAAGCGTGTCAAGACCTGCAAAAGGTTGAGAGCCACTGCTTAATTCACTATTAATTTATTCTTAAGTGGCTGATCATGTTGATATCCCACTGTTATATGGCTAACCCAGCAGCAGACATTAATATTACAGGTAGGTCCGGGGGCAGCATAGATCCGGCCCTTGGGCTGGGGGGAGAGCTGGTGGGGTGGGTGGAGAGCCAATGGCAGAAGGAGTGATGGGGGGGAGCCAACCGGACCCACAGTGGAAACGCAGAGCTGGCGTTTAAGGGTGATGGGGGCGTTGGCAGAAAGCCAGCCCCGAAGCAGCACTAAGGTGGCGGTGCGTGGTGAACCAGACAGAGGCCTCATGTGGGCTGGATCCAGCCCACAGGCCATATTTTGCCCAACCCTGAGCTACCCTGTTGTTTTTCCAGTAATTTAGCTTTTTTTCATATGAAATGTGTAGGATGGGTTTGATGTGATAGTGCTATATTGACTTAAATGGTTGCTGTGACTCACAGAGTAATAATACAAGTCATACATGAAATGATTTTCTCTTTATAATAGTTGTGTTAGTGAAAATATGACAGCATGGTTTTTTTTTGCTGTGTGGTTTTAGTAAAATGCAAGTCATCATTAGTGCCCTTTTAAAAATCAGCTAATTGTGAATAATTAGAAACACTGCTTTCCTGCTTACATCCACAAGATTTTAAAAAATTACTTAAAATGACTGAGTGGCTCAGAAGAAAATACAATTTTGTATTCCATTTTCAAACCTATTTAATGAGAAATCTCATACATGTCTTAAAATTCTCTGCATCCTGTCACTTAAATTGTATTCAAAGGGAATGTGTACTACTTTGACTTCTTTTTCAATAAGTATATGCATGTGAGCATCTATAATAGAAAACATTGTTTAAAAGTCTTACCTGCACAACTGAAGGCAAAAGAATAGATTCGTTTTATTCGTGGGTGTTGAACATTACTTTTTAGAATGATATGCTAATGTAGTTTCACACCTTTCTTAGAATCACAAAACGATTAGCCTTTATTGTAATAATGCAAATAATACATAGTATTTGCATATCTGAATTCCTATTGTTTACTATAGAGATTTTTGCGGTTGTATTTGAAAATATCAGTATTTATGTCATAATGCTTTCTCCCAAACCCCAGTGGGGCATTTAAATCAAATGCAAATATTTATTCTTGGCCAGAAAGCAAATAAGTCTCTGCTGGGAGCAAATTCCTTTCTGGCTGTTGTACCTAGGTACATTCTACTGCAGCACTTGATTTTTATGTACAAAGGCAGGGAGAGAAACAATGGGGAGGAGCGATGGGCTTGAGTTGTTTGTACATGCATGCAGAGAGCAGAGCTGAGAAATTCAGATAGGAATGGCCTGGAATATCCAGAAAGCTTGAACTGTCATCTCTCTTGTATACTTAGGATGAACTTCTTGTGTCAAGAGGTATATAAAACACTGAGTTAGTCTATAAGTTCCCTATCTTCAAGCGTCTGATGAAGTGCGATTCTCTCCCACAAAAGCTTATGTGCTAAATAAATTTGTTAGTCCTTTAAAAGTGCCATGAGGCTCCTTGTTTGTTTTGCTGGACTAAACTAACATGGATGCACCTTTGGAACCTGGTTAGTTTGTGTAACCTGTCTCCCTCTTAACAACATAGGATATGCTGCAGCTTTCAAAGGAAAAAACACCACTTAGCAGGCTTCACAGATATAAGATGGAGCCCGAGGCTGGGAGCATTGCAGGAGTCTGACTTGAGGTGATGAAGGCATAGATAACAATTCAAAGTCTGCATCTGAAATGGGGAAGAGCCAACTTCACTGCACTTGCAAATGGATGTTCTAATAGCAGCCCGGAGTTTAACCAGGCTGCTCCCAGCTTATGAACACCCCACCTATATTATCTCTTGTCATCTCTTCCAGTTGCTTATTCAGTCACAGACATGACCATGCTGTTGGCTGGCTCAAACAGCTAACCATTTTCCCAACCTGAAATAATGCAATTGACAGCTTTAGTCAGGTCAGTGCAGATGCAACTGTAAAGTTATGGAGCATCAGCACACTAAATACTTTTCAACCCATATCTCCTAAACAGTCTTGAGTACAACCTCCTGTGCTCATTAAATAAGAGGAGTGATAGACAGAACATAAAAACGACCATATGGGCCAGACTCATGGTCCATTACAGCCAGTTTCCTGTCTTCTAACATAAATAAGGAGCCCTGTGTGGCACTGAAAAAGACTAACACATTTATTGAAGCATAAATTTGTTAAATCTTCAAAAGTACCACACAGGACTCCTTATTTGTTATGTTGAAATAGACTATCCCTCTGGAACTTGCCTTTGAAAAGTGGCCAGTACCAGATGCTCCTGAGGGAATGAACAGAATAGGTAATAGGTAATCAATAGATGATTCAGAGCCTGGTTTTTCATCCCTGTCCATCCTGTCATATAGCCATTGATGGACCTATCCTCCATGAATTTATCTAGTTATTTTTTTGAACCCCATTATAGTCGTGGCCTTCATAACATCCTCTGGCAGGTAGTTCCACAGGTTCACTGTGAATCATGGGAAGAAATACATTCTTTTTTTCCTTTTAAACCTGCTGCCTATTAATTTCACTTGGCAACTCTAGTTCTTGGTTATGTGAAGGAATAAATAACACTTCCTTATTAACTTCCTTCACACAAGTAATGATTTTATGCTCCTGTATCATATCCTCACTTAGCTATCTGTTTTCTAAAAGAAAAAGCCCCAGTCGTCTTAATCTCTCCTCACATAAAAGATTTTCCATAACCTGAAACATTTTTGTTTCTCTTTTCTAGATCTTTTTCAATTCCAATAGGTTTTGTTTTGTTTTGTTTTTGAGATGGAGCGATTGGATCTGGAGGAAGTATTTAAGATATGAGCATACAGTGGATTTAGAGGAAATATGATATTTTTCTGTCCTATTTATCCCTTTCCTAATGATTCCCAACATTGTTAGCTTTTTTTTTAACTGCTGTTACACATTGTTCATACAACTATCCACAATGACTTCAGTATTTGTTTCTTGAGTGGTAACTGCTTTGGACTTAACTGTTTTGAGTAGTTCTGTATCATCTGCAGATGTTTCCACATTACTGTTTACCTCTTCTTCCAGATAATTTATGAATATGTTGAACACTATGAATTCTAGTATAGATCCCTGGGGGACACCACTATTCGCATCTCTCCATTCTGAAAATGACCATTTATTCTCATCCTGTTTCTTATCTTTCAACCAGTTACTGATGTAGGAGAGGACCTTCCCTCGTGTTCCATGGCTACTTAATGTTGCTTAAGAGCCTGTGGTGAGGGACATTGTCAAATGCTTTATGAAAATCTCAGTATACTCTTCAGTTGGCTCACTCTTGTCCATGTGTTTGTTTTGCAGACTTCCTGCAAAATGTGGAAAATGTTTCAAATTCTTTAAAATGTTTAAAATACTTACAAATGTTTTTGTATTACTTTAGGTGTCTTTGGACATAGTCTTTGGCTGGAGCCCCGCAAAATCCTATGTCATTTTATTAATGACTAATTTGCCGAATGTTTTGGATTAGGAAATGAAAGACATGGATGAGGTGGAAAATATTATACTTTTCACCTTACAGGAGATGTAGCTGAAGTCCAGTTGTCTTCTGAAAAATGGTCTTGCCAAAAAGGAATTGTGAGGTTCTGTGGTTATAAGAGTTGTTGTTATTTCTAGAGTACCGGTAAATGTGTTTAATTTACATATAAAAATGTGGGAATAAGGAGCTGTGATCAGAGATGACATTTCTGTTCAAGCTAGATGGAGGCAGAACACATCAAGGAGAAGAATCTTATGTTGTAGAACACTCCTTTGTAATTGAGAAGTGTTTTGTGCATTGCATCTGCTACTGAGCTGCGGAAGTGGCCATAGTGGTAGAATCTCCACAACAATGACTAGCCACATACAAGGGTGATAGGAGTCCAGAATGCCCTGAAACGCAGTACTGGGGCCCACAAATTTGAGGGGTCAAGAGTTCCAGGGCCCTGCAAAAATAGAAATATCAGGTGGAACGCATGTTCTTCCCTGCCCTGGCCTGGGAGCTGTGACCAGGCTGGGTAATTTTCACATCTCCCGCCCTGAGCATGCTCAGGTGCATGCTCAGGCAGGAGAAGCCTGGCCAGGGACCATGAGAGGTCACTGCTCATGTCTACACTGTGGCTTTAAGTCGACTTAAAGGCCCTTAAGTAACCTTAAATAAAGCTCAGGCCACACTGCAAGCCAGCAAAGCTGACTTTTCTGGATGCAAAAGTCGACTTTATAACTTCCAATTATAAAGTCGACTTTACCATTAAGTCAACTTTATTAAGTTGATTTAAGGCAGTGTGGTCCTGGACTTGCCTTTAGTCAACTTAATTGGCCTCCTGACCATCAAAAACATGGGGATGGGGGCTGGAGAGAAGGCACAACACAGCTGGGAGTGACGCCTCTGGTTTGAAGTGTCAGAACATTCTTGGTCTGACGTCTAACAAGTATCTGTGCTGATTCAGCTGTAGGGAAAGGTGTAGCCATTCAGAGACAATCCAGCCCTTTATCTCAAAGAAATGGATTCTATGGCCAAGAGCAAAGGAAGTGTAGAGCAACAGCTGAATAATAATTGAAGACATTAGTATGCAGTGACACACCCCGTTAAGGTGAGTGTGCCATTATATACTAATATCTTCAGTTATTATACAATTCAGTTATCATTTTCTCGATAGAATGATCATTGCAAATGGCATCCTTTTCACCTGTGAGCATTAATAACAAATAGATTTGTTAAACTTTAGAAGTGCCACCAGATTCCTTGTTTGTTTTGACCTATTGGCATTGTACATCTGCTTGAAACTGAGAAAAACTGAAGAATATTTCATGCTTCATGTAAATGCCAGACATTAGGAAAGATGCTTAATACTTTTGAGTTAACAGGACACCCTTAGAGAGAAACACTGCGCATAATGATAACCGAGGAATTTATAAATGAAAAAACATCTAATTGAACCTATCACCATATTGTGCAATTGTTAGTTTTACCGAGAACCTTTTCAAATGATGGGGGGGGGCGGCGAGCTGGTGCAAGAATTAATGATAGTGGGAGAGGCATATAACTCTTGAGAATATTGCAAGCTCTGCTGAAACATTTGCTGAATTGTAAAATGGCTTAAACTTAGTTTGGTCTGTTCTTTGAGGGGACACATAATTTAATTGTTATATTTATGGAACTTTTATTGGAATAAAATGTCAAGTAAGCCAGTATGGGAAATGATTGATAAGAGTTTACTCAAGCAGAGGGCAGTTTAAACTTACTTCTCCAACATGAGGACCAAGACACAGTGATATTGGCTGTGACCAAGGGTAATAGTTTCCCAGAGGCTAGTGTATGGATCTCAGGGAATCAAAAATGAAGATATCTATAGAACAAAATCACTCTTTAACCTCTACATTGAATTTAATTTATTTATTTTTAAAATTAAATTAATTTTGTAATTTTATTAATTTTTCATAAGCAAACTTCCCAGGCTGAAATAGCAGGGGTGGCTGTTAAAGCATCATACACATCAATAACGTAATCAGAAGAGATACAATAAATGCAAGTCTCACAAAACCCATCCCACCACTATTAATGTGCCATTAAGCATCAGCAGTCTTCTGCATGACAATTCTCTCTTCATGACAGCATGGAGCGAGGAAGTCACTGATACATGAAATAAAGCGTCAAGGGTAAGGGTTCCAGAGGTGTAGCCATATTAGTCTTGGGCAGCAAAGCAAACAAGGAGTCCTGTAGCAAAAGTGCCACAGGACTCCTCCTCTGTTTTAAAGTGAAGAGTAATGGAGTAATCCCCCCCCCCCCAGCAGCACTCTATTTAGAATTAGTCATGTGTCTGTGGCTCTAGTTATTTATGTTGCTTTGGTAACTGTGGTGTCTGTCAAATGTAATCAGTCAGATGTTATCAATCAAATTACCTTGTGTTAGTTTACCTGTGTTCCTTTCCTCAGTTAAGTGGAATTTGATGAACTAGAAGCCCATTTTAGAAGAATACATCACATAAGCTTTGACAACTTAATTGAAGTTTGACTGATACAACTTTCTCTTTCTGAAAAAGCAAGTGAATATAGAATGATGAAATTCTGCCAGCTTCTGCAGAGGACTACTCTTGAATATATTCTTAGCAATGGTTGGGGAACTGAAGGCAGGCATACTACCTTGTCTACCTTAGCAGCCTTTTCCCACTCTACAGCTACTCCTGGGGAGGGCTATAAGGGTGGCTGCTTTTGAGGCAGATGAAGGAGAATGCCTATAGCAGCGATCTGCAATATGTGGTTCTGGAGCCACGTGTGGCTCTTTGACTGTCCCATCGTGGCTCTGGGCTCTGGGCCCCCCTGCTACTTGCAAACCCTGCAGGCACTCACTCTTGGCTCTGGGCTTCTGTGCCACATGAGGACCCTGTGGGCAACCTGTGCCAGGCTCGAGGCTCCCCCTGCCACATGGCGATCATGTGGGGGGACCACTCCTGCTTCCAGGCTCCACCCCTCCTCCACCAGGAGACCCTGTGGCAGGCACCCTGGCTCGGCACCCTGACTCATCTCCCAGCTCCCTCCACCAGGAGGCTACACCCATTATGGCTCTAAAAACACTTGGTTATTGAAGAAATTTTTAAAAATGTCTCTTCTTATCTTTTAAGTTGCCAACCCCTGGCCTATAGAGTGCTCGGGCCCTACAACAAGAGCTGGGCTGGACTCTGAACTTGGAAGGCTATTACTTTCTGACTGTGACAATTTCCTCCTGAATCTGGACTGTATGCCACTGTGCACATAATTCTCCACTCCAGGGCCCCAATTCATTTCACCTTGTTGTGTGAACCCCCACTGCTGGATCAGCTCATATCCAGCCACCTATGTGTAATCGGTCCCAAAACCTGTGGAAGAGCACCCTCACTACACATATATTGGGTGGTCCCTCAGCAAAGATCACCAGTCCCAGGTGCAACCCTGGAAATTAGTCTTGCAAGGTTCAGTGCACCTCCACTGGGCCTTGCAAGCTCATTTACACTTGTCTGCCAATTTAACAAAAGAAATTGATACGTACCAGTTTTGCTCTCAGTCATGCCTTTACACACACACACTCATTCAACATTGTACTGTTTTAGATGAAACAAACATAAATTTATTGACTACAGTGAGATTTTAAGTGAACATAAGTCAAACTAATATGAAATCAATTAATTATTCAGTCGTGGAGATAATCACAAATTAAAGAGAGAGTCACATTCTAAACAAAGGTCTTCAGTCTAATTGCTTCCCAGATCAGTTAAAGTGCATGTTCAGCTTACCACACAGGCTTAGCTGTGATGATCTACAGCCATCCCCCCATCCTGTGGATAGGTGTCAGTCCTTGATGTCCACAATTTTTGTAAATGTTTCAAGATGGACTTTTCCATGGGAAAAAGCCTCAAGCTGTTCAAAGTGTCTCTCTTTGTTTCCAAAACCCCCCTCAGCACCCACTTCTTTCTGGACAGTGATGATTTTTTAACCTCTACCTGAACCAGGGAGGGCAGTGTATATTGCCTTTGTGATGTAATTCTCTGGCCTCTGTGCTGTTCATGTGCTGTCAGAAAAGAGTTCTGTTCTTCCCTCTACTCCCTGAGCCATGTAACCTGCTTCACATGGGCACACATATATGATGCTGCAGGAAGTGTGATAACATAGTACTCGTGTAGAATATGTTATGAACATTCATAAAGGAACCTTGCATGGCAGAGCTGGCATCAAATCATGCAATCATAGTGTAAAAAGTGAACAGAAAAGTCATATAGATCAGGGGTCTCAAACATGTGGCCAATGGGCCACCTGTAGGCCCTAAAGCTGTTTCCTGTAGCCCACAACTTCACTATCATTACCGGTATTTGCAGTATCATTGCATGAAAAGGTTTCAGTGGTGTTGCCCTGGGGCTACCATACTAGTCCTTACATGGCCCTGTACTAGTCTTCATGCAGCCCTTGTGGTGATTTGAGTTTGAGACTCCTGATATAGATTGTAGTCCAGGGGTGCATGGATGTGCATCCCATGATACCATGTGAAGGAGAGAGGGAAAAAAAACAAACCTATTCTGCCCCCTTAATGAGATGATTGTCTAGACCAACATCATCTGTCAAATCCAGCTTCCATTCTTAATTGAGGCAGGAGACTGGAACAGAGCTGAAAGAGGCACCATGTAGCCCTGTGCTAGGCTAAATGCTGGCAGCTGTAAAATGCTGGCCAGTCTGAACCCCCAACAGAAAGCTTGGCTCAGGAGTGTCAGTGGCTCCCAAGATGAGGAGCTACCTGTTGTCCCTTGGTGAATTACTCTATTGCTACTGGGACTATGCACCTTTACAGCTGGCCCCATCAAATTCTCCATCCTTCGGTAGAGGGTGCACACCATTTCTGAGCTTAGCCAGGTTCAACTGCATCTGATTGCTGCAACACAGAGAAGCTTCCACTTTGGACCCTAAAAATCTTGCTGGGATTTATTCTCTTTCTCCTCCCCTCATGCTGTTCACTGGCTCAAAGAAACTGCTTCCTCATAAGTCTGGAGATCACTTTGAAAAGGTACAGCAGCATACAATATTCTCTCCCATGAGGCCTAAATTCCTGTCAGCACCTTTATTTTCTATATGATACAGGGACAAACTAGTTATTGCGTTTAAAAAATGACTATAACGAATAAAGCACCTTGAACCAACCAGTAAGAATGCTCTGAGAAGTCCAACGGCTTGAACCTTAAGTACACTGACAGTATGTATTCTTGCAAATACTGTGATACACATAAAACACATATCTTAGCATTGCATCCATGCAACAAGTAATACAAAAGAAAAGTCAATGCTGGCTTAACTAAAACTAGAAGATGCATTAAAATTATCAGTCACTTTTAATAACAGCATTTACTCTGCATACTCAAATTATTTACAAGCTGCAAATGTCCAAGGTTGAGGGGCTATCTTGCTGTAATCAGTTTGTGTGATTCTATCAATTAAACTTACATTTGCCAGAATATTGCCTGATAAGCTCTTATAAGGTTGTCATGAAGCTGTTCCTTTAGACAGAAATTGATTTACATGGTTATCAATTTAGAGCCCCCAAAAAAGGATGTGAGTGGTGTCAAATTTACAGGCTGTCACTTGCTCAGCCTGTACAATCTCTGTGTATTATTTTGTCCTGTCACTTTTACTCAGATAGCTTTCCTCAGACTTGCAACTGTTGTTTTCTCTGACAGTTGTTTTCGCAGATCATTACTGCTCACTGAGTTTGATTCCAACTCTTATTCCTGGTTCACAAATTGTTTAACCCCCAAACCACTCTTCAGTCCCTCCTGCTCATCCCCTCCCACCCACCAGAGAAACAATGGCATAAACATCGACTTTGACTTGCTTGACTTTCATACAAACACTGTCACTATCTTTGCTTTCCTGGAAATTAATCTGTGTCCCCAACATCGCAGGAGACGACACAATATACTAGAAATTTTGATATAACTAGGGTGTAACTCTATTAAGTGGCACATCTGGGGATTATCTGGCAATAGCTTGTCCAGCTCAGGTCATACTTTCTTCCATTAAACCGTAGCAACTGTGGGGGTGGAGCAGGCACTGTTTTCAACTTCTTAACTCTCTATGACCCTGGGGGGATGAGGGCGGACTGCTTTCAGCTCCCCACTTTCTGCACTATTAACTTGATTCTAGCGGTGTTACTGGGTCCCTACAGTCCTCCTCTCATATTATTGGGGTAGGGGTTGGGGAGCTAGCTTCTTGTCAGACACTACTTTACATAGTTTTCATTCAAATGTGGTGTTTCCAACTATCAAATGAAATGAAGGAAGACTTTCTGAAAAGTTATAAAAGCGACAGAAACCAATGGGTTTTTAAACTTTGTTCTGTTCATTCCATTAACTTAAAACAACTGTTTTCATTTATTGTTTATTAACAATTTATGTGAATTTTTACAGCAATCAAACTTAACCAACCCACTCTCTAGACCATACTTTTGAGATATAAAATGTTTGATGTGGCACTAATAAAATAAAGCAACAGAAATAGCTTAAATTCACGTCAGTAGTTTAATATTCAGTATTTTCTTCCTTCATTTCTTGATACCCTTTGTCTCTCCTTCCATATCTAAATTTGTACATTTTAAAGTCAGGAGGGGCCATTAGGGCATCTAAGTTAGTCCATTATGTCACAGATCATTAAATGTCACCTATACTGGGTAGTTTAGTATCCATTTTGTACCATTGTATTTCTTTTGTTTCCTCAAGTGTCTGTATTTTTGGATTTTTGTTCCTTTTTGTCTCTTGTTCGGCACTTCCACATTCATTCATCTCAAGGCTGGCCCTTGGCTTCATGGGTCCCAAAGACAGTCTCAGTATACATACTTAGCATAGTGCTGACCACTGGACTGCAAAAAATACCATCCATCATCCTCACCAACTAAATTTAGTCCAAAATATTACATCTGGTAATGGAGGAGAACAAAGCACTTGCTATGCAATATTACACACTCAGTAACTTCAATCCCTGGTGGTAAGTAGGTGATAAGGAGGTTCTGAAAATAGCACATACAAAGTCTTGATCCTCTTCTGGGACCTAAGCTATGGGGGGCCCTGTGCAGATGCAGTTGCATGATCAGGGTCATTGTCATTAACTCCATTTTGTTCAGTAAAGATAGAAGAAAAGTTTTTGAGAGTTTTCTTTTCAATTTACAAGTGATGTCTAAATCAGAAAGCAGTAACTGAATTTTTATTCTCCTCATGCAGCTAGATAAGAATAGGAAAATGACCTTGCTCAACAGCATGCACATCACATCTCCAGTAGAGACAGAAGATGGTATTTTTGTGCTATCAGATGGTCAGATTAAAAGTACAACCAAAAAGCAAGCTGGAAACAGAGAAGGCCATCACTTAATTTGTATCTGTTGTTGTGCCTAAAGACTCCTTTATGACAGGCACTGTACAGCCACACGGAGATGATCCCTGGTTGAATAAACTTACAGTTTAGCGTTGCTGTGGGATGAGGAGAAAAATCAGAGATTGCCAAGGTCATACAGAAGATCAGTGGTATGACCAGGAATAGACCCTGTATTTCCTGTCTCCCTGTCTGCTGTTGTATTGATTAGAGGTCACACTGCCAGCTTTATTCTGAAATAATATTTTTGAAAGTTTTATTTCATTATCATAAAAATGTGCACTTGTAATAGACCAGGCCATTGGTGGTCAGGCCTTACAGTCAAGGTTTGAGTCATTTGGCAATCAAGAGGTCAGGGGAATCACTAGGGTCAAGTTCAATAAGCATTATTTAGGGTCAAAGTCAGGCTGGGGTCAGAGTCCAGAGAGTATCAGAATGGAAACAGGAGGCAAGATTGAGGTTCAAAACCTGGAGCTGGAGACTGGAGATCAGAGAGACCATCAGATTGGAGTCAGGAGACAAAGTAAAGATTAGAGTCAGGTTGAGATCAGAGATCAGAAGATTGGGTGAAGGCTGTAGTAGCAACAGGTTTGAAGTCTGTGTGGTTGCTCAGACAGCTTCTTGGAGCACCCTCCAGGGTTAAGTAAGGCAATAGGTCAATCCAAGGGCCACAGGGTACTGTCATGGTGGATCTCTTTGGTGGTGCTTCCTGCAGTGTCTATTCTCCTCAGTGCCTCCAGGCTGTGCCTTTGTATGACCACCCAGTGGCACTCTGGGGACATCAGCTGTTGCAGATCTTTGTGTCACCAAGTGTTGGGTTTTTCCATCCAACATGTAATAAATTATCTAAGGAAGTATTTGACCAAGCGTAACTGTTTTGGAGTGAGCTCTTGGAGTGTTTTGTCACTGATGTATTCATAAAGAAGACATCCCTTTGTCTCCTTCATTGAGTCTCCAGGTGATAAACAAATGTTACAGGGCTGAGGAAATCAAGATTTTTCAAGAAGTCTCATTATCTTGACTGTAAAATATAAATACAAAGAATGTTCAGAAATTAGATAAAACTTTATTTTAATTGTCCTGTGAGTCTATGTTAATTTCACATTTATTGTTAACAAATGTCATAATTAATACATTTAAAGTAATTGGCTTTAACTTTGCAATTTATCATTTTGCAAGTCTCCATTAATTAACCCATTGTTATTTTGACAGTGCATTTCTCTAAAGAGAAAAAGAACTCTTAAAAATATTATGAGAGGAAATTCCTAATTTATTTTTGAACAGATTTAATTCATTACAAAACTTCATCTCTGCAGTCATGTAGACAGCTCTTTTTGCTTTTAAAAAAAAAAAAAGTGCTGATACTCCACAGTACTCCGTACCCCTGCATACCATTACAAAAAAAGCACTGCATGGAGATGGTAAAGCCTTTAGGTATTAACTGTAACATCAATTACTCTTATTGCACAAGAAATAAGGTTGCTGAAAATAAAAAGCTGCCATGTTCCAAGGAACAAATCTTTTTCTAGAGTACAACACATTTTGCAAATAAAATCAGTGATATAAAAATCAGAGATAATTGCATTTATTTTCTTTGTTGCAGCAATAGTTATGGTTGGGTTGCCTCCAAATCTCACCTTAAGAGCAACTGTCAGTAACAACTTCTTTGTTCAGCTGAAAGTTCTCATTAGAAGTATTACTCCTAGAACAACCAAACAATTGTTATGAATTGTATGGGGAGCTTGTAACAGATTTTTATGGGAAAACAAAGACATCACAGACAGATGTTGTTGCCGTATGGTTTCACAGAATGGGAGATTAAAATTTTAGTACTAATGAGAACAGTGATGTGTGTGTTTGTAGCAGTAATCAGAGGGAGAAGATGGATAAAGGTTAAAGCCAGTGGATTCTGAAGTCTTCCTCTTCTATATATTTTTCTCTAGTTTCTATTATTCTTTCCTTATCATATTACAATGCACTATTGATATCACTCCAGGGCTCTGATATATATTTTTTTTGTGTGTGTGTGGTTCTGGTACCCAAGGTTCCTCAGCCTGTTAACATTTAGTCTCTGCACACCAGTTATCAGGCAATAAACTAGAAGGAAGTGCAATACAGCTGCCTGCTGTGTAGCTGGCAAACGACAGGTCAAAACCAAATGCTTCTGAGGTAGAAGCTTTACTTCCAGTCCAGCATTCCCTCCAAAGGATTCCTTTCAGCATAGTCTCCACTTACCAGTCTTAAGCATGCACAGTACAATAGGTAATTAAAATATCCCAAAACTCAGTGTTACCCCCTCAAGTCTGAGGCAGTCTTGAGGCAATCTTCACATGAATCAATCACAGGTTTCCAGCTGACCAGTGCTTCCTTTTGTGCCAGGGGATCTTTCAATGTAGCCACAAAATGACCTGCTGACTTAGACTCTCTACCTCCCTCTTATGCCCAAAAGTTAGAGATACAGGGCACGGGCCGTGAACGTGTTAGTGAGTGCTCTGAGCCGTGGCCTCAGTGCGTACAACCGTGCCTGTCTGGGGAGAGCTTGACTGGGGCTGGACCTTTTAAATCTTCTGCCCTGCCCAGGCATGTGACCCAGGGTGAGCAATGTAAAATGAACTTGGGCCTCACCAGGGAGTGGATTGCAGAGTCTGGGCTCTCCTAAAACTAAGTGACCCCTCTCCCTATGAGGTTCAGGGGGTGTCAGATCAGGAGGGAGCTGGGGAAGAAGGCTACAGGGAGGAGGTGAGGCAAGCAGAGGAGGAAGCCAGGTATGGGGCAGGAGGCCCTAGGGAGCTCAGAGCGGGGTGTGGGGTGGGAAGGGGGCCACACAAGGGCAGCCTCGAGCCAGGCTCGTCTGGCAAGGCAAGGGGGCTACCTGTGGGTAGGCCGTAGCCAGGTGCAGGGCAAGGGTGCTGCTCAGGGACCCATAGCTGAGGGGAGTGGGTTTGAGGGCTTGTGCCTCCATTTTTTTTTTGTTTTGTTTTTTGTTAAGCACCAGGGTTCCTGTTTTTCACAGACATTCACGCCAGCATATTGAGAGAGGCTGCATAGAGTCAGGTTCATGTCTTGTGTACATTGTTTACTACCTTCCCCTCCCAATTGGTCTAGTTATGCTAAGTTCCTGCAAAGTTCCTGCAATAGCTAAGAGCAGAAAGCAGAATAATTGACAGCACATCCTAATAATCAGCAGGGGATTAGATTCCTAGGTGGCTGCCAAAATGCCCCTTTACAGTTCTTCATCTAGGAATTTCATAGGTTACTAAACAGAAGTTACATGTATGTCAAGTTCCAAAGGAGCGGCCCTGTTAGTTTAGTCAAGGAAAAAAAAAAGGGTACATTAAGGTACATCAGTCTAACCTTTCATGCACCAAAATCCATAATATCTGAGTGCTAATAATCATGCAGAGCAGAATTAAATCCAAAGGACTACATTCTCTGTCTATCCCCACCTAAACTATTCAGTGCTCTTCACTATGATAATTGAACAATTTCTGTATTCTAAAGGAATCTCTACTTCTTTCTCCCCATCCTTGGCATTAAGCTATGCAGATGGACACAAAAAATATTGAGTTTTATATCTATCGGTGTGTGTATACAAAAAGAAAAACAACAGTTTTGAAAAAGGAAAAACCCCATGATTCACAGTGTAGTCTGAATTGTACTTATGGTCAGGAAAAGAAACTTTCTCTGATGCAGGTTATCTCATAACTGACTAGCAGAGGGTCTCTTGTACTTGGTGGGACTGGCCACTCCCAGAGACAAGCTACTGGTTTAGAGGGACCACTGGACTCGTTCAGCATAGCAGGATGTTCTTAACCTATTTCTGTGAATGATCTAGGAAAGTTGGTTAAAAGTTGATCTAGGAAAAGTTGGTTAATGTGTCCTTGTATACCACTGGCTATTAGTAAGTTCTATAATAACTTTCCAGCAGGTGAATGGACATGCGTATTGCCCTTGTTTTCTTCTTTAATGGTATGTTTGGTATTGATAATAAATGTTCTTTCCCTTTCTCTTCTAGGGCTGGGCTTCAGTATTGCAGGAGGGGTGGGAAATCAACATATTGCTGGAGACAACAGCATCTATGTTACTAAGATTATTGATGGAGGAGCAGCACAAAAAGATGGAAGGTTGCAAGTTGGAGACAGACTTCTTATGGTGAGAATGACAAACTGGAACTGTATTTGAATCTGTGGTGATCTGTTTTAGATAAGGATTTTTGCTGGGGAGGTATGATAGTGGTTAAATCTAATTGAATAATTAATTGCAAACAATACTGATAGTATTTGGCATTCTTTGAATGTGTATATTTGAGGCTGCAGTTGTTTTGGAAAACTCAACTCATTTTAATGACGATGAGCCAATGAGTTGCATTAGTTTGGTAATCTTTTTAACTCTCAGCAAAGAAAATGTACCCACTACTGTTACGGTAAATATTTTACTCCCTAAATTTGGTTACTTGCTAATGTCAGATTAAATGTTCTAGGGAACTTTAGAATAAGGTTCTAGATTACAAAGAAAACTCCCTGCATTGCCCTGGGGCTAGTCCTAGTCTTCAGTTTTCTTAAAATAATGTAAGTTAGAAAAGGAAAGGAGCTGATAGATAATCCAGTCCAACTCCTGTCAATGGAGGATTGTCAGACTGGTCCACATCCTTATGGAACTCACTATGAGGAGATGCTTCTTGATACTCTCAATTTTATCAAATCATTCTAAATAATCTCTACCCATTCATCATGTTTACTTAATGCACTTTATGGGGGAAATTCTAACCTTCTTGTAGTCAGTGGACACTTTACCATTAGATTTAGTGGGGCCAGGATCTCATCTGTGTGGTTAGGTTCCAGTGATGTTCCACATAATTGTAACTTAAACATGCTGAAAGAGTTTCTGAATAAAGGCCATAGAGGATTTTCTATATTACCTTTTTGGTCTATTACATAGTGTGTATGCAGTTGAAAATTGCATTGGCCTTTTCTGGTGCCTAATCACATTGCCAACCCATGTCTATGCTGTTTCTTTCATCTTTGCTGGGGTTGGGGTAGTGTGTTCCTGTCACAAATGGGGAGGAAGGTCTGTTTTGTATGTGTGTGGTTGTTTTAAACAAAGCATCAGTGGAACTAAAAATCTGAGATTGCTACTTTTTAGTGTTGTATACATATAAATAGATAATGAAATAAATAGTATGTTTTAATAATCTATACATATTAAGTATTCACTATAAAATATTATAAGTAAAATAATTCTTACCCCAAGTCTCTTGTCTTCTGGCATTGCTGTTCTCCAGGTTCCTAACACGTTGAATCCTACACCTCTATATTGAATACTGGTATTTTGATATCTTTTCCCATAAATAATTAATTTTTATTTTTTTTAAGCGGCCCTTCATTCACTTGTGTTTCAGCTCATTTCCAATCTCTTTGTGTTTTGTATTATTTTCCTGTCATGACTAGTATTTGCAATTTTTTTTAGTTTTTATGTTAACTGTTTTTTTTTTAGTTAACCTGGCATCTACTCTTTGCAAACTATTTAAAAGTGATGGTAAATAAGACTGAACTTAAAAGAGACACTAGATGTCTCTTCCCCCAGTATGAGCCATTCCAAACTGGATTAATGTGCCAGTCAGAATAGTTCTGTCATTAATCACTGATACTCACAAAAGTTGTTGGTGTTCCAGGTTTTGTACAACACAACCACTTGGTGTTATGAATCAGGGCCCTAATGAGCATAGTGAGGCCATAGTAGGCTGATTGATCGACAGGAAAAGTTAGTAGATAAGCTCTTCAGAACACCAGGGGCAGCACTTGGGTGACTGCCCAAAGCATTTGCCTCTACCTAAGATAACTCCTGCTCCTATCTGGATCCCTGCCTTCCCTCACTGTGGGGAACCTGGCTCAGACCCTCAGGTCTGCTTCCTGACTTTAGTCCTGGCCATTGGCTCTGGCACCTGGCTCTGACTCTGATTCTGACCCTTTGTTTCCATTCCTGACTTCTGCTCTGGCTCTGACCCTTGGCCCTAGCTTCTTGGATCTGGCCTGGGGCCCCTACTTCTGGGTACTAACCTGCTGCTTTAACTATCAAGAACTGTCCATAAACCAGTCTCTGAAACTAAGCGTTTATTCTCTTACCAAGCTCTGTGCTTCTGCCTACCAAATATAGGTGATCATAGATGATTTCTTTGTACTGAATAGAGTATACTAAAATCAGATGTGTCTGTCATATACTTTAAGGCCAGAAGAGATCATAGTCATTTAGTCTGACCTCCTGCATTTCAACCCATTTCTATTACACCAGTTTTCAAGGCTGTCCAGACCTTGTATATTTTGGTCCTCTCCTGTATTACTAATACCTACCAACTTTGTTTCATCTGCAAATTTTATTAGCATATTCTCATTTTTTGTGACAAGGGCTATATCTACATAAGCCACAGTTAGTTCAGACTTCTTAGTCCGAACTAAGAAGTTCAAGGTTAGTTCAAACTAACCACGTGTTCTAGTTCGAACTAACACTTAGTTAAAACTAGAATGTGATTTTAGTTTGAACTAATGGCTTAGTATGAACTTTGTTAAGTCCAGACTAAGCCTTAGTTTGTGTCTTGCCCACACTTAGTTCAAACTAAAGTTTGAAATAAGTGCATAAGTCTGGACTAACTCCGGTACTTACAGGGTCGAACTAAGCTTTCCTTAGTCCAAGCTAAGAAATTTCTTAGTTTAGACTAGGGAAAGCCTAGTGGCCAGGGGCTAAATTAGTCCAGACTAAGCCTCCTTAGTCTGGACTAATTTGCCGGTGTATTCTCTGGGACCTATTGTTTCAAAATAATGGCTGTTGTTTCGAAACAGTAAAACCTCACATCTAATCGAAATAGCTGTTGTTTCAAAACGGTTGTTTCGAAACAATGACATTCGGACGTGTTATTTCAAAATAACCATTATTTCGAAATAACACTTTTGCCCTTCTCCTTTCCAGGGTGCCTTCCTTTTAGCCTTTATTGGGTGGGGGCATGGCCCAGGGAGGGGGCATATTGCCACACCTCCCATGGTGCCCCTCTCCTAAAGCGAAATAGCAAGTCCTGTGTTTCGACATGCTATTTCGCTTTGAGCTTTTTCCTTAATTTGAATTAACTTATTTCAAAATAAGGACTTTATTTCAAAATAACTGATTTCAAAATAACTGATTTTGAAATAACAGCTTACATGTGAATATAGCCCATGTGGAAATGGTTCAAATATCTTACTGAAGTCCAGGTAGACTAGATCTAGTGCATTTCCTTTGTCTTAAAACATCAGTGAACTTCTCAAAGGTTGGTCTGGAATATAACAATAAACCCATATTTTATTTTATTCCAGGCACTATTTGCCCCTATGTCCTTAACTACTTTCCCTTTCAAAATTTTATTCCAAGACCTTGCATACAATTGAGTTTTAACAAACAAGCCTGTAGTTTCCTAGATCACTTTTTTTTTGCTTTCTTAAAAATATGAATCATCTTATTAATTTGTCAGTCACATGGTACGCCGCCCAAGTTTAGAGTTTAATGGGCCATTTTCTTTAATATTCTTGGATGAAGATTAGCTGGGCTTCTGATTTACTCCTATTAAGCTGTTTGAGTTTGACTTCCACCTCAGATGTGCTAATTTTTACTTACATATCCTTGATCCCATTACTCAACCTGCCACTATCCATAAACTTTTCATTAGTCTTATTAAAATCTGAGACAAAGGTGTTGGATCATGACTAGATTTATTTAGATGACTGTAGAACTGTTCATTATTGGTTTTAATTTCCTTTGCCAGGTCCAACTCTGCTTGGCTTTTGGCAAGTCTCACATTTTCCCTATACTTGCTGAGCTCCAAAAATAGCTTTCCTTGATGATTCCTATCAGTTTCAATTCCTTGTAGGCTTTCTGCTTTCTCTTAATCACCTGTTTGAGATGCTTGCTTATAGAACTTGGTCTGGAACCCTTCATACAATCGCTTGGGATGCAGCTTCAGATAGCTTCTGCAACTTTGACTTCAAGGAATTCCAAGCCTCCTCCACATTCAAATCCTTGAGTTCTTTAATCCAGTCCACTTCCCTGACTAATTCCCTTACTTTTTAGAGTTTACCTTTTGAAATCAAGGGCTCTAGTTGTTGATCTGTTTTTGTTTATACTGAATTGGCTCATTACCACTTGACCCAAGGTTGTCCGCTACAACCAGTTGTTCTATGAGATCATCCCTATTCACCAATACCAAATCTAAAATAACATCACCTTTTATTGGTTCAGCAATTATTTAGTGAAGAAATCTGTGACTATCACATCCAGGAAAATCTGGACTGTTTTATAGTATTAGCAGCACTTCTCCCCCAGTCTGTGTCTGGGAAGTTAAAGTCTCACATAATTGCACAATTCCTAGTGATATTTATATCATTAAAAGGGTCTCTATCCATTTCTAAATCAGATCCAGGGGGTCTGTAGTGTACCTCAAGCACTATCCTAGGGGAACATATAGTATCTCTTTTCCCCAAAGCAATTGTGGTGTAAACAAACTCTGTCTTATCCATTCCATCACTTTAAATTCCTTTACAGTCTACCTCATTCATTCATATACAGTGCTTCTTCACCACTATGACTTTTATTTTTGTATTTTCTGAAAAGCACGTGTCCTTCAATACCTGTGCTCCAGTCATGAGTCCTATTCCATTATAGTTCTATTAACTCTATTATATCTGGCTTTACCTCCTGTACTAGTAGTTTTCAATCCTCAATTTTGTTACCCAGTGCCCTTACTGGTATACAGACTTCTTGACAGTTTCTGCTTGGGTTCTCTCACATTCCTTACTGAATGGGTATTGGCACTATCTTTCTTATTAACGTCCATTCTTTTCTTCATTGTTGTTTCCTTTCTTACTTGATTTTCCTCCCATTCATTGTTAGAACATTTCAGTCCTCCTAAAATATCCAAGACATTATCAGCTTGGTAGACCCCCCCCCCATGCCACCTCCTCCTCCACAACTCATCCCTGTGTCTTTCTGCTGGTCATCTGCCTCCATACTGATATTTCTGCTACTCTATATCAACAATATGTTTTTTTTCTACTGAAATACCTCAACACTTGTAGTTTTAGAGTTGCTCACTAAAATAGAAACTTTTTTTTTTTAATTTCCAGACAAAATATGCTTTTGTGGCTTCTTTTCTATTTATTTCTTACAAAAAATCTGTTAAAAAATTATAAGGTGATTTCCCTGTTGGTGAATCTATGTCAATTCTCCTTAATTTAGACTCTCTGCAGACTGAATTCTGAGTTTCATTGACATCACTCACTGGAAGGTTATATGCAAGGTAGAATTTGACCTTTTGTAGTTTTTTGTTTGTCTCTGATGTTAATAGTAAAGTACTAGGAGTATCTAACACAGAGGTTTGTTTTCTCACTGGATCATCTCTTGATCACTTTGTAATATACGTTTATTTTCAGTTCACTGGTTATGCCCCTTATTTCTTAGAATCAAGCCTCTTTTTTAAAATATGGTTATTGAGGGATTTCCCTTTGTCTTATCTCACCCTCAGATTTCTGACCTTAGCATACTTTCAGTCTTTAGATGTTTTAATTTGTTCATAATTTGTTCTGGATTGCTCTTGATCACTTTCCATATTTTTTCCTCCTACCTTGGGAAGTATCTGTAAGTTTGTGGCCTTTCCCTCATTATCATTTTTGAAAAGTGAAGCAATAGAGTTCATTGCTTTCCTTCAGCAACATTACTACTTTTGTCAGTAAAACATTGCCCTCACTATCTGTACGGATTTCCCCCTGCTTCACTGATCTCTTGTTTCTTATATAGTCAAACATTTCTTCATATGTTTCTCCTCAATCATATGTTTGTTCTCTATCTTCACCTTTCCCATAAATTCTTTCTGCAACTTCTTAGAATCAAATCTCATTAGGACTTGGTGTTTTTCTTTGTTTGTTTGTTTGTGTTTAAAATAATATTATTATGATGATAGCTTTATGAACCAAACACTTTCATTCCAAAATCAATCTTAAAAAATGATACAACCTGGTACTGTGAAAGCACTTAGCGATCTCATGATGACTTTGCATTTTATAAATTGTAGCTGATATAAATGTGCTTTTGCACTTTGAAAATATGAAGCACTATGTGAGTGTTATTACTGTTGTTATTGTGAAGCCCATACAAGAGGTCACCCTTCTTAGGCAACTTCTTGGTTTTTGAGACTGTCACATATCTATTGAGTACATATCTCCTTCCTCTTTATTAGACCAGTTATGTTAAAAACCTGACTGTTGTCAATGCCGTGAGCAGTCACTTGAACCAGGATCTTTAATTTTCTGTAAACAATTACCATACATGGTCATCAAGCAACTAGAGCACAAAGCAAGTACTGTTAGGTGTTGTTAAAAGTCTCAAGGGATAATCCGAAGCACATATTTACGTATGAGAGAGACATTCTAGACAGCTACCAGAGGAAAAGCTGAATTAGCATTTAACTTAAAAAGAAACAGTTATACTACTAAACTATAGCTATTAAAGACTCTACCTTACCCTCAGTTATAGTTCATATTCACTTAGTTTTTATCTAGTTCATTATTGCTAGGTAAAAATTTAATCATCTATTTATCTTTGTGGACACTCTTCTTCTCCTTCCATTTATCTGCTAATTCTTCTTATTATTCAGTTTCATTCAGCACTTGCAGCATTTTGTGTAAAATGTGCTTTGCTGGAATTTCTTGACTTTTTCTTGGAGGACTGTCCCTGTGAATGCGCTGCTTCAGGAGTTGTCCGGTCCCTGTGACATTGATCAGAGAATTTCAGCACCATATGACCAGATCCCCCTCAGTTCCTTCTCAACGAATTCTCAGTTTGAGATAGAGCTGCTACCAATGTTCAGACTGATAGTGTTTAGTTTTTAGATTTAGTTTAATGTTAAGAATAGTCTTTAGAACCCTCATTATGATTGATTAGGCCTTTTTTCTTGTTTATTTTCTTTAAAAAATATTTCTTCCCTTCCCCTTTATGCTCTAAGTTTGAATACCCCTTAACATAGTTAGTGTTCACTGTTAGAATTGAGCCACTATAACTTGAACTATGCCCAGTTCATTGGGCTTTGAGAACTGTCTTTCCTGCTGCAAGGCAATCTTGGATGGACGCTCTTAGTGCATCCAGTGCTTAGAAGTGCTCTCACTGCACCAACCTAGAGCCTAGTTTTAGGAGGGAGAGAGACCTACATCTCAAAAGTCTATTAATGGAGCAGCCATTAACAGAAGCATTAATAGAAGCATTAGGGGTATCCGTCTGCACCCAGCATATCATCCTGGTCCACCGACCCCCTCAAGACACCAGTCTCTGCTGATTTCACATACCGCACAGGAGAAGGCTCACTCCTACAAAATCTTAGAGAGGAAAAGAGCTTTGACTGCTCCCTTCACATCAGAAGTAATGAGAAGTAATTCTTCTGCTCTACTTAGCCCTGATTAGGTCACAACTGGAGTATTGTGTCCATTTCTGGGAGCATCATTTCAGGAAAGATGTGGACAAATTAGAGAAAGTCCAGAGAAGAGCAACATGAATCATTAAAAGTCCAGAACCCTGGACTTATGAGGGAAGATGGAAAGAGCTGGGTTCCTTTAGTCTAGAAAAGAGGAAACCGAGAGTGGATACACCTAACAGGTTCTCATGAGAAGGAGGGAAAAAATTCCTAACTGTCAGGGTGATTAACCACTAGAATAAGTTGCCTGGGCAGGCTGTGGAATCTCCATCTTTGCAAGTGTTTAAGAGCAGGCTAGATGAGCACCTGTCAGGGAAGTTTAAGAGGATACTTGGTCCTGCCATGAGTGCCGGGGGCTGGACTTGATGACCTCTCATGGATCCTTCCAGTTTCTATTATTCTGTGATTTTAATCATCCCCCATTTTGTGTACCTCTTGACCCCTTTCTACCCAACATGGCAATTCATCACCATGGACAAATGGGTTGTACAAATTGGTATCAAGGAACATGATACCATTAATCTTCATCCCCCTTTCTGCCCCATCACTCCTCTGGGACCCCTGTTTTGAACATCTTTTATGGCAAGAAGCAAACAATCTCAATGCAACAGGGCACAGCAGCAACAATGCCATCACAATACAGAAGGATGGGATTTTACTTCCACTATTTCTTAACCCAGGAAAAGAACAGAAGATGGAGGCCTAAGCTAGATCTTAGAAAACTCAACAAATTTGTAAGGGCTAAAATGGTTCAGAAGGATCATTTTTAACCATAACAATAACAGCACTAGAACAGGGAACTGGTTTTCTGTTCTTCACCTGTAAGACAGCTATTTTCACTTAACCATACATTGCATGCACAGGAAGTTCCTTATGTTCTCAGGTTTACTCTGGAGATGAAACATTATCAATACAAAGTTCTTCCCTTTGGCCTTTCAGCAGCACCCTACAAGTTTTTTTGAAGTTACTATGGTAATTGTGGTACACCTCTGCAGACAAAGAGTAACAATTTTTCCTTTATCTGCACGATTACATATTAAAAGCAACCACATGGGCAGATATCATAGACACTATGCACAGTACAATTGCCCTCTTCTTCTGACAGGGATTTCAATTAAGTGTTTAAAAATGTGCAGAAACTGGAATTCCTCAGGGTTCATGTCAATGTTCTACAAGCTAAAGTATCACTACTACCAACCAGATTTTTCACTATAGTGATTCTGATCAACAATCACATTCATGGGACAACATCCATCTGCACATGCACTGCTTTTAGGGCTGGCTAAGAACTGTCCTACATACCACACAAACACTGCCTGATGAACTGATGCCTCATTAATGACAAATTCACTAGTGGACACAAGCTAACAATGTGTGCGTGGGAGTCCCTTTCACACAAACTCTACCTTCAATGGTTCTCATCATCAGTGCCTCCCTCACAGGCTGGAGAGCACTACACAGTTCAGTTCAAGCAATCTCTTCCCAAGAAACTGTTGCACCTAAATATCCTCAAACTGTGTGCAGTTTACAATGTATGCTTGTACTTTCTGCCATAGATCAGGAATGAGACCATAAGACAATATTGTCTGAATGATATATAAACTGACAGGGAAGGCAAGGTCACACTGTCTATGCATCAAATTGTGAAACAATGGGGAACTGGTGTAACTGACACAATGTCAACATGTTGGCCTTGTATCTCCCCAAATGTCAGAACACTATCATCAGGAGCGTTGTTGCCCTGGGAAAAGACCTGGGTCCCGGGACCTGCACCCTGGGCCCCAGCCCTGCTCCCTGGCCCAGATCCAGAGTCAGGGCCCCAGGCTTCTGCCACTGCCATCCCACCCCCCAATTCCTGGCTGGAGTGGCTGCCGTTGGCAGCCCTGCCTGGATCCCAGGCTGGGAGAGGCAGGTGCCACCACAACTGGCCTGGCCCCATATACCTGGACAGAGCCAGGGCTGGGACCAGGGCCGGAAGAGGCAGGGGTTGCGGTGGACATTCGGGGTACTGGCGCTGGGACTTGGGGCACATGCCGTGTGTGCCAGGCAACAGTGATGCCCCTGACCATCATGGGTTCATTAAGCATGGAATGCTCTCAAGACCACAAATGGGAGCTAAACAATATGGTCCTACATAGTGTATTTAAATACTGGGATCACCCATCGATGGACTTCTTTGTGATGTCTCTGAATTACAGATGCCTGCAGTTCTGCTCAAAAGCAGGATTGGCCTCCTTATCTTTGTGTGACAGCTTTTTCAAAAGCTACAGTCCTCTGCTGTATGTGTTTCTCCTTATCCTTGTGCTATCAAGAATAAAACACAAAGTAAGAGATGACAAAGTCAGGGTCCTCCTGATAGCTCCCACATGGCCCAGACAAACTTGTTACTTGTATCTGCTGAGGATGGCAGTATGTGCACCACACACATACTCTTCCATTCTTCTCAAATCTTCTATAACAAGATGCTGGACAGGTTTACTACCCAAACCTAGAGAGGCTTCAGCTGAGAGCGTGGCTCCTACATGGACCTAGAATGATGAACTGACCTGCGTGGAAAAGGTAAAGAACATGCTAGTGAACAGGAAATGTGCAACCACAGTAATGCTTCCCTGCACAAATGGAAGAGATTGACCATCTCGTACCAAAAGAAACTACCCTGACCTGTTACTCCCGTCTCCTTTACCATATCAATGATTTTAGAATACATGCTAGCCCTAAAGATCTAATCTCCAGCCCATCTGTTGCCTTGCTTAGAGTACACTTTGCTGCTATTACTGCTTTTCATTTCAAAGTAGACAGGATATTTGCCCGTCTGATCACAAAATGCTCTGTTAGGAATATCAGAAACATCTACCCTGAAATCTACCCATTTGGGACTTGAACACCCTCCTCTTTCTACCTGAACCAACTAATCCAGTTTCCTTTGTTCTTTCCCAAACTTCCTAAGAGCAAATGGGACTCAATATTACATGCTGTGGAGATCAGAAATGCATTAGAATTCTACCTTGAAAGAACCAAAACCTTAAGAAAGTCATTGAGACTTTATTTCAACTTTGGAACAATCTAAAGATTCTACCATTTCCAAACAGATTGTCCATATGGATTTCTGAATGCTTTCACTTGTGTTACCAACTGCAGAATATACAACCTTCACAAAGATATGAACACATTCTATCAGGTCATTGTCAGCATCAGTAGCTTTTTTCAACACTGATCGGTCCTGGACATATCATAAAGCGGCCACCTTGGTATCTGCATATGTTTACAAAACACTATGTGATAGATCAGAGCTCAAGAGTGGACGCATTCATAGATCTAACTGTACTCTCATCAATTGCCCAAGCATTTTCACAGCCCCTTCTGTTCACTGAGGGGCACTACTTGATGGTCAGCTGAAGTGGAGCACCCACAGAAGAAGGGAAATTACTCAAAGATGAAGAGAAGATTACTCACTCTCTGAAGTAACTGAGGTTCTTCAAAATAATGTCCCCGTGGGAGCATAACTTCTCTCCTTCCTCCTCTCTACTTTGGAGTTCAATCTATGGCCTCAATGGTGGAGAAGGAACTGAGAGGGGGTCTGGTCACATAACAATAGATAGGCATTGACAACAGTGTGTGATGGGGAGAGCACATGCACGACCTAGGCAACCACTGATGCTGAAATTCTCTGATCAAAAGCACAGGGACATGCCAACATCTGAAGTGGAACAACCATGGAGACACCATCTCACAGAACTTCAGTTACTGTGCAGAGTGAGTAATATTCTCTTTCCAATTTGAGGATTCTTTTCTGGTTAAAACTTGATAAACTTATGGTCACTGTTTCTTAATTACTCCTTTAATATTGCCAATCGTGATCTCTGTTACTCAGATTTAAACTAAGACTGTGTAAGGAAATCTTGTACTAATCAGTCTTTGGTGCTGCAACAGAAACAATTAAAATGGAAATTGTTCTTTTGCAGTCTAGATTGAAAAATACTGGGGTGGGGGCACTGAGTGGAGGAGTTGTGTGTATCTGTATATGTGAGAGATATACCCAAGAGAGCAGAAAGCCAAAAAACAGTGAGTGCAACCATGGTAAGTAATTTTCTGCTACATTTTCTATCAGTCCTATCTAAACCCTTTTTATTTTTCATTGAGTTAGTTCTTGCTCAGCCCTTTCCATGTGGTCCAGTGCCTTGGACTCATTGGCTTCTATTCTTTCTGGTATCTCTAAACAAAGGGACAAATAAGTGCTTCATCCTTTAAGCTGATTGAAGGGTAGGTAGCACTCATATTAGTTCAAGCAAGATCTGTGATTTCCCATTGATCAAAGACACACTTGCTGGCAGCCACCAGTGCACTCGAGCATCACAGTGTAGTCCACCTGGTTATTCACTATATTTTTTACTTCTGCTTTTTCATTATCCAGAGACAACTGGTACTCATGCACCATGCCCATACATCCTTCCTTTTTCTAGTTAAGAATTTTTTTTTAACTTATAAGGGTTATACCAAGTTGCCATTTAAAAATAGTTCCTATTAAAACCAATATGGAATTTGTCTTAAATTGAGTGAAGGTGCTCCTATGCTGATGTTGGAGCGTCTTCTGTCAGCATGAGTCGGTGATGCTTCCCCTGGGGAAAGCTAGCTCCCTGGCCTCTCTCTTCCACCCAATGCTCCTCCCCATGCCCTGCTCCCTACCCCTCACTGCAGCTGCTGCATGGGTCTCTAAACCAACTTCATCTTCTCCACCATGGTGGACTCATGAACCCCAGCCACCACAGCTGCATGCCTCAGTGTGCCTTCCCAGCAGGGAGGGCAGGGAAGGGTAGGCCACTGGGCACCTATGTTGCAGCAGTGTTTTGTGGTGGCAGTGGAACCTCTTAGGGAAGGCTCAGGCTTCGCACACGTATGATACAAACTGCCAATGCTCATCCGTATAGCTAATCCACTTCCCTGGAGGTAGTAGCTATGTCAACAGGAAACGCTCGCGCTCTCTCTCATTGACCGAGCATTTTCTACATAGGCATTTAGGTCTGTATGGCTATGTCACTCAGTAGTATAAAAAATCCACACCCCTGAGTGAATAGCTAAACTGATATAGTCTGTAGTATAGACCTGGCCCGAAACACCATGTGTTTGAAGTACTAGCAAAGAGCCAGACTTCCCTCTGTTGTAGAATGTGGGTTTCTGAGGCTCATAGCCACTGATAACTAAGCAAACTAAAGTACAAGGGCATAAAAGACAATGAAATGAGTTAAACACAGCCAGTTAAAAACTCCTTCTGTCTATATACAGTGAATACCAGCTGTATCCCTGTTAATAAAACAGTTAATGGGACACTGCAGTGGCAATTAATCCACACAAACATACTTTCTTAAAACCAGTTTTAGGACTTTGTAACAAAAATCTTCTTTCTCTTTTTAGAGCTCTTTAAATCATGTTGAGCTTTACGAAGACCATGCACATTCATCAGTAGCAATAGACCAATTACATCCAACAGTTCACAGATGTTCACAGGAGAAAGCTCACTCAAGATTCACTTCAACATAATGCACTTCCTGGAGAAAATAGCCTGAAAAAGTATTTACAGAGAGGCAAATGTAACTACCAAGATCAGCATCTCCCTTTCTCTCCATAAGTGCAACCCAATCAATTCTTAATGAACCTAAGTCAGTAGATGAAAAAAAGAATCTGTTAACAAAGAGAAAGCAAATAAAGCAAGTGTGCCCTTCCAGAACTCTCAGTTTTCATCATTTACTCTTTTCTGTTTTTTCTCATGATGATTTTCTAGAGCGCTTGTAAGGTCAACATGAGGAACCAAAGCTTTTTACTGTACCTAGTGCTGAGTGCCTCACATTTTTCAAGAGGTATCTGGAATATTTCCAAATTAAATTGTCCCTATGTTCTATTTGAAGCAATGGAGCTGTGCAGAAGGAATGTTGCAATGGCTGCTAAATATAAAGTGAAATTTCTTTCTACATCTCTGTTTTGCAACCTTTTCTAGGTACTTATGTTGCCCATCACATATCTTCTTTCATTAGGGTTGTAGGTTTCCTTTATTCCCTTTCTTTTTCACCTTTTAGTCCATCTTCTGTCACTGCATCTGTGCTTTGAGCCTACCATCTTGCTAGATTGTTCTGACTTTCAGTATCTGTTGTCAGTCTTTCTGGTTTCTTTGTGTGATATGAGCCCTGAGAGGCATCTTAAGTTTTCTCCTTCTTGCCTGCTGCTTGAAACAGCTTCTTCTTGATCACCCCACAGATATTGGTCTTGTGATCTTTGTTTTGGCACCCATTGTTTCCTCCTGAGGGAACTCCTCTTAGTGCTTGAAACAAAGAGTGCTTTCCTTTTGTGTTTATTACCAAAAAGCATGCTAGAAGTGTAGTCTAATATACATGTAACAAAATAATTATTGCAATCCCCAGAATAGCACTACAATGAGTGGAACTTCCCATACAGGGAACAAATGAACAGAGATAAGGAAAAAAATAGTAACTAGAATAGTAAAATAGTACCAATACCTTAAACCCAACACCTGCCTACATTTACAATGTGCTCAAACCACCCAGCACCTACCTAGGCAGAATGTGAGTTGAGAAGACATTCATTGCTGGGTGATGCAGCACTGTACATCAATGGCCAGAATAAAACTCACAGACAAAATAAATAGGCTTGGGATTTCTTACAAGGTCATCACTCCTTGGATAGTATCATCCTGAGATTCCCGGATCTGAAGTCCAGTGAAAAATTAGACTTGACTCTTGGTAACCTGACTTGGAATTCCTCCTTAGACTCCTGAGTTGCTGGTCTCTGCTAAGCTAGGCTGACACCCTTCAATGACGCAGCAGTAACCACCAACAGAGTTTTACATTTCACTTTGATTAGGAAAGTGAAGGTTAATGTGAACCTTCCAGGCACAGGTGGCACATGAGTCCTTCCTTTGATAAATTTACAAGGTGCCAGAAGTTTCCTGGAAATGGATGGGCTACCAGTGCCTGAACCGTGGCACCCCCCCAAGAGGCCTCTTCCTCCAAGGCCCCGCTCCCGCTTCACCTCTTGCCCCCTTCCGTTAAGGCTTTGCTTTTGCTCTGATGCCCAGCCCTGGCCCTGTACTCTGCTGTGGACTCCTTGTTGCATCTCGGCTTTTTACTGTCACCTGTAACTCCTCATGGGCTCCGCACTGCTGCTTCAGCCTCCTGGGCTCCTTACTGCTCCAACTGCCAATTCCCCTGGCTCCCTTACTGCCTCCTCTCATCCTCCCCATGCTCCTTGCTGCCCTAAATCCCTTCCCAGAGCTTGTTGCTGCCCCAGGGCTCTGTCCCATCCTTTACCATAGCTCACACCCCGTGAGGCCCTGGGAGGGGAAAGGAAGAGTCCAGTGCTGCAGCTGGGGCACGCAGCATTGCTCAGGGGTGCGGCTACCTGGGGAGCTCAGGTTAAGTCAGAGCTGGCCCTTGGAAGACAGCAGCTTTATCACCTCCACTGTTTCCCCTTGCAAGCATGGAGGGTAGAGTGGCTCATTTGGTTCCTGCCATTGAGGAACAATAGGCTCCATTCAAGCCAGGGAGGTACCACAGAGAGGAGGTGAGCAAGGTCCTGCAGCTGTACTGACTCTGCCCCAGGATCCCGGCCTGGCTGAGAAAAACACTGCAAACATCCCTGAGGTGCACCTTCAGGTGCAGCCAGAGTCCCATACTGGGAACAGGCAGGGGGGAAGAGGTGAAGTGGAGGTGGGCTTTGGAGGCAGGGTTACTGTCCAGGTGCCAGTGGCCTCCCACTTTTAGGAAACTTCTGGCAATCCTGGCCAACACTAAGGTGGCAGGTGGCCTGGCACTTCTAAAAAGGCATTGCTAGTCTTGTATATTTGGGGCAGAATTAGCCTTCCCAAGCCTCTTGTGTGCCTTTTATATATGCTGCAAGTGCTCCCAGGTGATGCCTCTCTGCTTTTGCTCATGATTCCATAACAACAGCCAAAACCAAGAGTGAAACCAAACCCTTCTGTCTCAGGCTTACCATTATTTCTGGAGCAGAAGGACTGTGTGCTCTCAGGAGGTGTGGATAAAGAGGGCAGCTGGAGCTCCACCCAGTGAGCTTGTACTCACCTCTCCATCCTTCTCCCATCCTTCACCAGGAAGCTTAAGGGGTGGCAGCAACAGAAAAGTAGGGTTGGCAATGGGCACTAAATCTGCTGTGAAAAGGGATATTGATAAATGCAACTTTTCATTTTGCCACCCTTACTTCTTAGCTGCTGCTGGCATACTGCTGCCTTCAGAACTAGGTACCATGCTGGCAGCCATTGCTCCCTTCGGAATTGGCTGGCAGCACGTGTACTCGGAGTGGGGAGGCCTAAACAATTACAAATATAATGGGGGGTTGGTGATCAAATAAGTTTGAGAACCACTCCCCTAGAGGATTAAATTAATGTCAGGAACAACCAGCTCAAGTGGCGTTTACATTTGTGGCTTCAGTGGCTGTTGGAGTCTCTCCTAAATGAAATGCATTTGTTATCCTGAAAGAAGTAGCTTGCACCTGGGGCTGTGTAATCAGCTCACGATTTTCAGTGCATGTTTTCCCAATCAGATTTCTGAACTTCTGTTCCCTTCAGTTCCATTTACGACCTTCAGTTCCTGTAGCAGTCTTTCTACACCCAGGCTGCTGATTTGTACACCTTGTGATGCCATCTTTATCACTGGAGCCTGTCAAGTTTGGTGCTGAGGGGCCTGAGGTCAGAGGCCAGGACACTCCTGCCTTACCCTAGGCTGGTTCATGTGCCCCATTAGGTTCAGGGCACTCCAATAGGGCCAGGGCTGGCTGGGGCATGGTGCAGCCTCTGGCAGCAGCTCCACTGCCAGGAGCACAGAGAGCTGTTTGGCCACTGCACCGGGGCTCTGGCAAATGAGACTGGCCATGCCAGTCTGAGCCATGGGGCCCTGTGTAGTGGTGTGACAGCGCTCTCCCACTCCTGGTACTGGAGTCAGCCACACTGCATGTCAGCCAGCCTTGCCGCTGTAGTGCAAATGCCATGTTGGAGTAGGAGCTTCTGGCCCTAGGCCCCCTTCTCTCCACCTGGAGCTGCCCAGGCAGCCTGAGCAGGGCTGGAATTTTGCATGGTGGCAAAGTGCTCCTTTAGCGCAGGGCCCAAGGCTGCAGCCCCCAAAGCCCCTGCATTGATCCAGTCTTGGTCTAGGCCATTAGAAGTAGACAAAGTCAGGTTATTTAACTCACACAAATCACCTGACCACCCTCTGGGTGTAGTTTTGCTGTAGGTCAGGAGACCTGTCTGAGTATGTTCTGTATTGCAAAGCCACTGTATGAGAGGAAGAGGCTCACAGCTACCCTTCCAAGTTATATGGTGCTTGTTAGCAGCCTTGGACTAGGAGTTTCCTAAATGAAGAGTGAAGGGGGTGAGGGTGGAAAAAGGAGAAAAAAGCAAGGAGTCGTGTGGCACTTTAAGACTAACAGATTTATTTTTCGCATGAGCTTTCTTGGGAGAAAATCCCACTTCATTGCATCTGATGAAGTGGGATTTTCTCCCAAGAAAGCTCATGCGAAAAATAAATCTGTTAGTCTTAAAGTGCCACATAACTCCTTGGTTTTTTTTGCTGGACTAGACTAACACGGCTATCCCTTTGGAAATTGGAAAAAGGAACAAAGTGTTTAAACCCTGATTCTTGTGTGAGGTCCTGGAAAGAGAGACAGAAGCACAAGGTAGCTGCATCTGGGGTAAGGCACAGATGCACGAGAGAGTTGCCTGTGCCCTGTTTGTTCCCACCCCTCTGAAGGGAAATAAGACTTACTGAATTCTGTAAAAGCAACGAAAAAAATACCTGACTCAGCAGCACTGATTTCTCCAAATTGGCAGCTGACCTACCAGGCCATGAAAGATGCTATCACTTGGCAGAAGGGCAACATGCTTTTCCCCTCTGGTCCCGCTTAGGGACTTTGGGGACTGAATTTCTGTGGGAGGAAAAGACCTAAGATAGCAGCTGAGAACTTAACAGAAGAAACAAAAAACAATTGCCAGTGCAGTATACACTAATGGTACATACTTCATATAATGGCAAACCTTTGTCTCAGACAGGGCCAAAGCTGTTTAATGTAGAAAAAGATTGCTGCAATTGAAGTGGAGTCCTTTTTAGATTGATCACTGATTTTAATCAGCAGGCATAAATAAAGGCCACACTTACCTCTGGATTTTGTGATTCTGCAGTAGAGAAAAAGCTTTCTTCAAATCTGAAAGAAGCCATTAGTCTGCGTACAGAATGACCATGTCACACAAATAATGGATAGACATGAACACCTTTTAAGCATCGTAAAAAAATAGTTTTCCACTTTTCTGGATGGTATATTTTGTATAGATACCTGCTAGGGACAGGATGTGCTTCTGGGAGGTGTAGACTTTGGGAAAGGGGGAGCCTTCACAGAAAGGGTGGGCTGTATCTAAACCCACACGGAACCACTTTGCTGGCATGTAAAATTTAAAAAAGCATTAGAGCAGTTTTTAAACCAAGGACCAGAAGAAAATCAAGAAGTGAGGAGGAGCACATGGTCTGGACAGAGGCATTCATCCCTTAAGGAGTGGTCTGTTGGTGGAGGTTAGCTATATCCAAGATGGAGAGAAAGGAAGAGGATAAAATATGGGTAGAATCTGATGAGAAAAAATCAAATAAAAAAGATTCCTGTTCAATTACACTGTGTAATTGCAGACAGCTAAAGAGTGGCAATTTTAAAAAGTGATTATATACAAATGCTAGACATCTAAATAATAAGATGAGAAAGCTTGAGTGCCTCACATGAGGCTATTGATATACTAGGCATTACAGAAACATCATAAGATGATAATACAAGGCACATAGTAATAATTGGGTGCAAAATATGTCAGAAGGACAACATAGGTCATACTGGTAGGGGAGTGGCACTATGTGTGGAAAAAAAAGTGCAGAATTAAAGGAAATAAAAAATGTAAATGAACAAACTGTGCCAGCAAATATCTTTTGATTGTAATTCCATGCTCAAATAATAAGAATATAGCAGTAGGGATGTGCTACCCACCATTTGATCAGGATGGTGATTATGACTGTGAAATGCTCAGGGACATTAGACAGGGTATACAAATGAAAAACTCAGTAATACTGGGGGATTTCAGCTGTCCCCATATTGACTGGATGCATGTTATCTCAGGAAAGGATACACAGATAAAACTATTTGATATCTTAAATGACTGCTTCTTGGGACAGCTAGTCCTGGAACCCATTAAGGCATAGGCAATTCTTGATTTAGTCCTAAATGATGCATCAGATCTGATCCAAGAGGTTAATGTAGCATGGTAATAGTGACCATGACATAATAATATTTACATCCAAAGAAGCCCATCACAGTAGCATTTAATATCTGAAAGGGGAGCTACACAAAAATGAAAAAGTTAGTTAAAGAGAAATGGAAAGGTGTAGTGCCAAAAGTGAAATCCCTGTAAGATGCATGGAAACATTTTTAAAGACACCAGAATAGAGACTCAATTCAAATGTAAACCACAAATTTAAAAAATCATAAGTGGACCAAAAAGTGCCCCCACAGCTGAACAGCAAAGTAAAAGAAGCAGTTCAATGCAAAAAGGCAGCCCTTTAAAAGGTGAAAGTTAAGTCCTACTGAGGAAAATAGAAAAAGCTGTGGCAGGGCGCCTGCCCTGTGCTGTCCTGGAAAAGATTAAGAGGGCCTTCTGAGAGGCTGTGTGGCAGTCAATCAAGGTCCAAGAGACCAGTCTGCAAGCTTGCGGCAGAGCGGAGGAGATGAATGCATCTCAGGAGCTTGAAGAGGGAGGACTGTCAGCACCCTGGGCAGAGCAGTGGCTGAAGGCTGGGGCTCAGCAGTGCTGAATGCCCTAAGGCAAGGGTGGAGAAGGTATTGGGGCTACAGGGAAGTGGCCCAGAGAAATCTGTGGAGGAGCTGGGGAAAACGCAGTGAAAAGCTGCCACACAAAGGGTCCCAGGGCCAGAACACAGGAGGTGGGTAGACCCAGGTTCCTGCCCTCCTTCCCAAGATCACCCTAGGAATGGTAACAGGACTGTGGTGGCCATGAAGTGAAATGTTGTGAATGAACTGCACAATCCTCCCAAAATAACAGAACATGGATTGTAACTCAGTTGGAGGGCCAAGTCAGAGAAGGAGACTTCAACAGAGTCAGGATGGAGAATGAGACGCCGCAGAGACGGGCATCTGCCTAGCTCAGCAGTGATTCCCCAGATAGCCAACAGGGGGTGCCAAGACAGCGAGAGAAATCATAATACAGGAGCGTAAACTCTGGCAAGTGAAATAAAAATATAATTTGGAAGGCAAAAAAAGAATTTGAAGAATAGCTAACGTAGAGGTAGTCCTAGGTCATCTGGGGCCTTAGGTGAAGGCCCATTGTGAACTAAACACATAATTAAAACATAGCTTCTTTTTAAAAATTCCATATATTACATCTGAAAGCAATATAGGTATTCCAGATGATGAATGATCGGTGATCAACTAAATCACTGATCAGATGTTGACTATAACATATATAATCTAGCTATCTAGACTATAATTACTATATCATGAGCAAATTGAAAAAATTTCCCACTGTTAAAAGTGGATTTCAAATCTAAAAGTTCACTTTTCCTACTCCTTGCTCTGGGGGTGGGGAAGGGCGGGCCAGCCCAGAAGACGAGTCTTGTGCTCCCACCCCTCCCCTGAGCCCATCACTCTGCCCCCAGGGTGGGGTGGGCCGGCCTAGGGGCCAGGCTCTGCTCTCCAGCCCCACTGCTTTCAGCTTCATGCTGAAGGCAATGGGGTGGGGGCAGAGGACAGTGTGGCCAATGGGGGAGGGTCAGAAATGCAGGCCCTGCACTGCTTTGCTCATAGCAGGAGAGCACGGGGCCCAAAGAACCATGGGGCTAGTGGTGTTTGCCTGTCTTGCTGTCCCCCAGAGATGGCCCTGCCTTTATGGACTTACCTGGTAAAACAAAATTCTCATGAATGGGATTAAAAAATGTCAGAGTAAATGGCCACACCGAGGAACTAAAAAATGAGATCACTGGAAAGTTCCTTCAACTTTGCTCTGTCGATTGTGGTGTCACTGAGAGCTTGCTCCTGCCTCTTTAGCATATCAAAGTGAAAGTGATGGGGAGATAATGGTGAAATGCAATTCAGATGAAGTACAGATCCTGAAGGTAATTTGCCTTGATGAACCAAGATTGAAAAGTGATGAGGCTTCCAGTCTTGCTGGCTCTGCTAGATGGAAACAATTTCTATAAGTTCTGTATTTTCATTTCTCTGCAATGAGTTAAGGACAAGACCCTTTATTGCTTGGGACTTTAGGTAGTCACCTGCTTTGCCGACCCCTAAAGCTTCCTCAGAGCTAACCAAAGGCTCAAAAAATAACAGGAAAAAAAGTACATTAGAAGACTGCTAAACAAACAGTGGAGCCGCTGGAAAACGGGGATTGTAATCAAGCGCTCCAGGAAGCTAATGCTATTGTGGAGGAACAAAATAGATTCTTTGCATCAGTCTTCATTCTTGAGGATGCGGGGGACATTCCCATATCTGAGCCATTCTTTTTAGGTACCAGCTGAGAAGCTGTTTCAGACTGAGGTCATTAGTGGAGGTTTTGGAACAAATTAATTAGTTACACAGTAATAAGTCACAAGGACTCTATCCACCCAAGAGTTCTGAAGAAACTCAAATGTGAAATTGCAGAACTATTAACTGCAATATGTAACCTATCTTTTAAATTGGCTTCTGTAGCAGATGATTTGAGGATTGCTAATGTGGCATCAGTTTTTAAAAAATGATGCTGGCAATTACAAGCCAGTTAGGCTAGTATGGAACCAGGCAAACTGGCTGAAGCCATCGTAAATAACAGAATTATCAGACACATGGATAAATATGATTTGTTGAGGAAAAAGAAACATGGCTTTTGTAAATGGAAATCTTGCCTCACCAATCTACCAGAATTCATTGTGAAAGTCAACAAGCATGTGGACAAGGGTGAGCCAATAGATTATAGTATACTGAGATTTTCAGAAAACCTTTGACAAGGTCCCTCACCAAAAGCTCTTAAGCATAGTAAGTGGTCATAGGATAAGAGGGAAGGTCTTCTCCTATATCAGTAACTGATTAAAAGGTAAGAAACAAAGCTCATGAATAAATGATTAATTTGCCGATGCAAGAAGGGTAAATAGTGGTGTTGCCCAGGAGTCTGTGCTGGGACCAGTACTGCTCAATATAAGAGTGATCTGGAAAAAGGGGTAAACAGTCAGGTGGCAAAATTTGCAAATGATATGAAACTATTCAAGATAGTTAAATCCAAAACAGACTGAGAAGAGTTATAAAGGGATCTCACAAAACTGAGTGACTGGGCGACAAAACAGCAGATGAAATTGGAAGTTGATAAATGCAAAGTAATCCACTTTGGAGAACATCATCGCAACTATACATATAAAATGATGGAGTCTAAATTATATGTTGCCACTCAAGAAAGATCTTGGAGATGTTGTGGATAGTTCTCTGAAAACATCCACTCGATGTGCAATAGCAGTCAAAAAAACAAAAAAGAATGTGCTGGATCATTAAAAAAGGGACAGATAATCAGACAGACAATATTATATTGCCACTGTATTAATCCCTGGTATGCCCACATTTTGAACACTGTGTATAAATCTGGTCGCTGCATCTCAAAAAGATATACTGGAATTGGAAAAGGTACAGAAGAGAGCAACAATAATGATTAAGGGTATGGTAACTTTTCTATATATGGGGAGATTAATAAGACTGGGACTTTTCAGCTTAGAAAAACTATGACAAAGGGGATGTATGAAAGAGGTTTATAAAATCATGACTTATGGGGTGAAAGGAAGTGCTATTTGCTCCTTATCATAGCATAAGAACTAGAGATCATCAAACGAAATTAATAGGCAACAGATTTAAAATGAACAAAAAAAAAGGTGTTCCTTCACAAAATGTGCAGTCAACCTTTGGAATTCCTTGCCAAAGGATACTGTGAAGGACAGCTCAATAACATTGTCCAAACAAGAACTAGATAAGTTCCTGGAGTCTAGGTTCCTCAATGGGTACGTCTACACTATGTGTTTAAGTCGACTTAAGGGCCCTTAAGTCGACTTAAACAGAGCACTGTCTACACTGCAGGGCAATAAAGTCAACATTAGGGTCCAGTAAAGTCGACTTTATAAGGTCCACTTATAAGTCGACTTTACCATTAAGTCGACTTTATTAAGTTGGCTTAAGGCAATGTGGACTCACTAAGTCAACTTAATAAAGTCGACTTAGTGCAGTGGGGCCCTTAAGTCAACTTTATAAAGTCAACTTAAGCCAAGGCACCCATTTAAAGTCGACTTTATAAAGTCAACTTAATATAGTGTGGACTCACTAAATCGATTTAATAAGGTCTACTTAAAGTCGACTTTAAGTCAACTTTATTAAGTCAACTTAGCTTTCACAATGTAGACATAGCCATTGACTATTAGCCAGCATAGCCACAGATAGCTGTTTTCCAGAGTCTGCGAGTGGCCAGTGGGATGGATCAGTTTGGCTACACTAGGAAAAGTTAGTTTGAATTTGTTAATTCGAACTGATAAGTTCAAGTTTAGTTCAAACTAAACTCAAACTTATTAGTTCGAATTAACAAACTGAACTAATTTGACTTAATGTTAAGTCAAATTAGTCTACTTTGTTAACTCAAAGTAATTGCCCTTAATTCAAATTTCTTAAATTTGAACTAAGGGTTAATCCTAGTCTACATTGTTCTTAGTTTGAGCTAACCAGCAGTTCTTACTCATTCAAACTAAACTTTCATTAGTTCGAATTAAGGAATTCCTCAATTCTGACTAATGAAAGCCTGGTGTAGACAGATACTAAGTTAGTTTGTATTTAGCCTCCATAATTAGAACTAACTTGCAAGTGTGGACATACCCTTTGTGATTACCAGTTGGTGATTACCAGTAGGAAGTGAGACAAATAGAAGTTAGAGACAACATGTTTAAAGTTCTCTAAATTCTTTCTTCCTGATATCAGGCAAGGAATAGTTTCATAATTTTAATTCCTAACACTAAAGTGTTAATTTGTGTCAAATAAAAAAATGGAGATAACGAAGTATCATTTTTTGATATTTAAATTTGCTAGCCCTCACATCATTTTGAATAGTTTAACTGTTAAAAAAAATCAGTTAATGCCTTCTGAGCTAAAATGTGAAGAACCTATTTAGAAACAGTTCCAATTATGTATTAGTTATATGTATTTCTACAAAGACCAACAAAGTCTACCTAGCAGCCCTAAGCTATTTCACTTCCCTTTTCTTTCATATTGTTATGGACTGGGCTGAACCTGGTAGAAGTGGTTGGGTGTCTGTGACTTTTTGGTTGAGCTTCTTAGACAAGCTCACTCAGTTTAACAAGGGCTCTTGCAAGTCCACGATCCTTTATCAGAGTGGTGACCTAATTAATGAGCTTGCACATTATAAGGCAGGCTAAATAGTGTAAGATGGTATATTTTGGGGGGCTTGCATGATTGGCTGGTGCCTCTCCCTTTATGATTCATGAGTGGCTTGGATTGCCTTCATGCAATATATCTGGATGTGGCATTCCACATGTTGATGTCTGTGTGATCACAGTGGCTGGAGACGTTTTCTGCTTGCAAAAAGCATAGCTTTATGAGAGACAGCTCAGGCCAACAGAGTTAAGGGAGCACAGCAGTCCCACAGTTTCAGGTTGTACCCCAGGGGTTCTGCAACAGTGTTACAGCTGTCTTTCTTTGGAGAGAACTGTAGAGAAGCCATTAAGTTCCTTCATGTAATCAGATGACTGAAACTATAAAACTACCACCCAAAACATAGGCACATGGCAAAATTTAAGTAGACGCTGAGCCGTGTAATCTAAGAGATTTCCCTGAAGGCTGATCTAGCATGAGCAGGGAGTTGAGCATTGACTGGAGTGGAACTATGTCAGTGGGTGTCTATAAGAGAAAAAGCAGAAAGGCCAAAGAAGTTGAGAGAGAAGGCAGCAAGGTCACCAGAGAAAGAAGTACTGGTAGCATGGCCCTGAGAAAATGCTCAGGGAGATTTAGTTTGATTCCTCCTATATTCAGGGAAATGTGACTTTATCCATTCTTTGTCAAGAAACAGGAGTCCATCCTACATTTTTCCTCCTATAAGAAAGAATCTGCAGGGCCTCACATTTTGGATAACTGCTTGAGATGAAAAGGGGTAACAATATCTAAGACCATTTATTATTATTTGTTACTGTAATGCTCAGAGGCCTCAGTCAGATTTTGTAGCACCCAGCATAGTGGGATCCCAAACAAAAAGCATCTGATGAAGTGGGATTTTCACCCACAAAAGCTCATATAATAAATAAATTTCTTAGTTTTTAAAAATGCCACAGGACTCCTTGTTTGTTTTGCCATATGGACAAAGACACTCTCTGCCCCAAAATGTTCATAGTGTGAATTAAGACAAAACCCCAAAGGTATCTGTTGGAGGCCCAGTGCAATTTGAGGTCCTTGTCCAAGGTTGTGGGGCCTAGTGTAGCTTAAGTTGTTAGCCTGATCATTCTTGGCAGCTTGATATCTTCCGACTGGCAGAGACGAACAGGATCACTGAGTTAACTTGTAGATGTCTCTGCATGCCATGGCACATAACAAGCCAAAACGCATGAAAGCTTTCTGCCACACTTAGATAATAGTGATGGGAATAACAAGTTATCCTGGAACATCTGGGGATACACTTTTCATTGCCAAAGGGCATATTTTTACATTGGCCCTCCTATCTCCAGATGCTGGTTTTACAACCCCAGTCATCATGGTAAGAATGGAATGTAGTCAGTGGGAGGAACCCAGTGTAGATAATTAGCATATGTGATAGTGAATAAAGAGGTAATCAGTTGAAAACTGTTCATGGAAGGGTATAAAAAATCACTACCTAGACAAAGGGGGGTGCTCCAGTGACACCTGAGTCCATGGGAGGTGCTGCCAGTCAAACCAGAGGCCACTGACCCTCTTGCGGGGTCCCTGAAGAAAGCGGTTTGTGTATACGGCCTTCTAAATGACTGCTTAACTCTGCAGGCTTAGTGAGTATGACATTTTGTAGTTAATTTTAGGCTTTGTATGTAGCAAGTATATCTATAGAAAATCTTGCACACTAAACATTGTCTGCAAATCAGGCATACTGTCTCTGACTGGTGTGTTCACACTGGTCATTGAGTGTTCACCGTCAATATTATCTAACAGAAGATGTGGAAAAAGGTGAACAAGAGGGTAACAGTGCCAGAAATTTTGCTTACATACACTAGTTAAAAGTTAAATTTGCACTGTTTGAATTGCGTATTTGAAGTATAATAGTAATCAAGAGAGATTTAATATTACTAACTTCTGCCCACCACATGCTTCATCATTTTCATTAAATCTAGTTATTTATTTAAGAGTTCATTTTTGTGTTCATGCACAGGTTAAATTCATAATAGGTAAGAAACAGAAATACTTGTCAAAGCCTGCCATGGAGTGTCCAGCAATTCTTTCATATGACTATTAGGAGACTCCAAAGTTCTCCAGTTACATGATTGAGATTTATATCAGGATACAAAGTTAAGAGAAAGTCACTGAATGTAGAAATTCTTCATCCTATCCATTATTCTCTTTGCTGATCTCATTGTGTTCTCAAAGGATTTCATAGATTCCTCCTGTGCCTCATAATGGCTGGATTGTTTCCCATCTTGGCAGCTGCTGAAGGTTCTGTCTCAAATGATTTACTGAATTCCCGCGGTCATACTCATTGACTTCTTTGATTTGAGCAGTACTGTACTCACACAAATTGGGGAGATTCTTCTGCTTTCTTGCATTGACTGCATAGGAAGCATTACAACATTGTAGTTGATAGTGGATGATTAGTTAACTCATGTTAAAAATGCGTGGGCATGTAACAACTTCCTCCTGTGAATATACGTAGGTCTCTTAGAAAATCATGATTTGATTAGTTCAGTAACTCAGCCAGAGGTTATGGATCTACTACAAGGTGTGGATTAGTGAGGTTCTCTGGCCTGTGATGTGTGGGAGGTCAGACTAGATGACCATGATGGCCTCTTCTGGCCTTAGAGACTGTGCTGCACCTAATATATTTCTCTGCATGTGTTCCACACTGTGTAGATAATCAGGTATTCTCTCACTATTTCAGCATCTTTCTATCTACAGCTCCAGAAAAGTGTCACATTTTTCACTTTGAAACCCTTCCTTCCCAGTTCCTCAGCTGCCTTTTTTCACTTCCCACCTCTCCAAGGTTGTTTCTTATTTTGTCTTCCTTCCTCTTCCACTAAACTTTTGAACCACCCATTTAAGTTAATAGACAAAGAGCTTTTTTGGGTGTCACACATTTAACAGGTCCCAGCTGTGCCTCATTAGGAACTAGTACATGGCTGCATCATCTCAAGTGCCTGAGTAGCTAATCAGACTGTGAGTTTAAACTTTTATTGCCAACAACCATGTGACGATAATCAATATCGCAAGTGGCAGCTATGATATATACATATGGCTTGGATCAATCACATGGTGCGTATCAGTTAGTAAATGCTATTTAAGTTTATTGGTATGTTTGTGTTAAGAATAACTCGGGTAATAATGTCATAGTGGAGCAGATGCAGTGGCACACCTAGCATGTCACATTGAGCTATAATACTAAGGTTCTGATATTGCCAGTGATGATAAATAAGGACTAGGAGGTAGGTGGGACAAGGAAAGTACCTTTGTGCCATTTTTCCTCTTTAAAATAAACCTCATCTCCCTCTATATTCTGTTCCCCAGTGTCTGAATCTTAACAACTGCTACTCAAATATTTGCTGTTACAGTGTGACCTGATCCCATGACTTGCACTCCCCTGCATTTATTTCCTCCCATTCTGTAAGTTTCCCCATCTTCAAGGCATCTGATGAAGTGGGATTTTCTCCCATGAAAGCTCATGAGATAAATAAATCTGTTAGTCTTTAAGTATCACAGGACCCCTTGTTTGTTTAATTGCATAATCATGTTACGATTCTACAAATTTGCAGTAGCTTCTGTCTACAACAGGCCTGTCCAACATGCACTCACGGGCCAGAATCCAGCCCACCAAGGGATCTTATCCAGCCTGTGGAGCCACTGCACACACCCTCTCTTGCCACTTCTGACACTTTCCTCCTGCCTTGCCATGCCATGCTCCCCTCCCCACCCTTTCCCTCTCTTGCCATCCCTGCCCTGCTCTCCACACTGCTCCTTCCCTGCCACACTCCCCTGCTAGCTACATACCCACTGCCCATTCTTGCCACCCCTGCCACACACACCCCTTTTCCCCTGCCACCCCATATGGCCACCTGACCTCCCCTCTCTTCCCACCCCTGCGCCCTGCTCCCTGCACTGTCCCCTACTATCCTGCATGGTCACTCCTGCCCTATCACCTCTTCTCTTCTTTGCCAGCCTTGCTGTTACAGAACATTTATAGAACCAAAATGAATTTGTATGCTGGTGCTTATTTTTCACTGTTTAAATGTTATTAATAATAAGATGAATGTCTATGCCTTATCTAGTCAAAATGTGCTCACCGGCCCCCAAGTATGAAAAGAATTGCAATGTGGCCCCTCATCCAAAAAGGTTGGACACGCCTGGTCTACAATTCTTACTCCATCATTGATAGCTGTATGGATAATATGGATATTTCTTCTGTATCTGTCCAACCTTACTCATTCACCTAATTTCTCCTTCAAGGTAAATAATTACAGTTTAGAAGAAGTAACTCATGAAGAGGCAGTAGCGATATTGAAGAACACATCAGATGTAGTTTATCTAAAAGTCGGAAAGCCTACCACCATTTACATGACTGACCCTTATGGCCCACCAGATATTACTCATTGTAAGTGCCTATTGTTTATCATTTTATATGTGATATCATGTTTTAAATAATTACTTAGACTTTTCAAATCTAGAAAATTTGCAATACCTCTGTGAAGCTCATACAAGTACTGAAAAATGGAACTGTTAGTTACATGTGATGCTGTCATGATACATTACATTTGAAGTAATACTCAGATATTAGCTGGACTTGCGCCACAAAAGTAAGAAGTAAGTGTGCCACCAAGCTTACTCATGCATGCTCTGAACTTTAAGGTACACTTTATGTCTGGTATCAATTAAGGTGAAATTGTTTTTTTACAGGAATATAGTATTCCCAAGTCCCAGCTGGACAAAACCCTGAGTGGGATGATCTAATGGGAGTGGTCCTGCTTTTTTTGGCAGGGGGTTGGACTAGATGACCTCGTGGGGTCCCTTCCAACCCTATGATTCTATGATTCTATGATTCTATTTTGAGAGGTCTTAAATTAACAAATGTGGTGAGTGGAGACCTCAATCCATAGGACAGATCCAGCACAGGCAGCAGAAGACCTGCCTACATAGACTCACCAAAAAGCCTTGTAATTTTTTCATAACATAGAATGATTGTCCCGCAACATAATTGCCCTTCAGATCTATCAGCTGCATCACCACAGATCAGCAAACTAATACCCTCCCTCTGTTACCAACCGCATCTCTTTTCTTATTTATATCAACACTCTGCTCTTCCAGCAGCCATGATTCCTCTTGGACCCAGGGCATCCTTTTCTAATGTGCTAGTGCTACTCCCCTCCCCACCACCCTGTACTTCAGGGTGGTACCTTATCACTGAGGCTCCAGGCTTCTCTGCTTAGCCTTCCTTCTTCCAGTAGGCAGGACTAATTTGTGCCACCATTGCCCAATCTTCCTTTTGCCAGTTGGTCAGTAAATTCTTCCTGCTTCATGTTCCCTCTAAGTCTCTCACTGGAGGAGAGAGAAGAGCCAGGAAGCAATCTGATTTGCTTGCAAAAGAAGGAGAGTAGGGAGTCTCAGCAACTGACCCCTGACCACACTGGTGAGCTGCCAAAAATGCCACTGTTACCCAGAGGCCATGAAGCTAGCAAAGGGGTGAAAAGGCAAAGGTTCCCAGTAAAAGTCAAAGATTAGGTAGGTCTATAGTTCTGTATCATCACCTCTCAACTGTCACTTGGCATGCCCAGCTAATTGTGGTCCTTTCTACTCAGATGGGCCCTAAAAGTGTGATAACTGCTTTGGTGGTTTTGTAAACATGCATGTGACACATGCACATGTAATAGGTATTACAGTAAACTGGACCGAGACCACCTGTTCATTTAGCAGATGCTACTAAATAATCAATAGAAGCTGGTGATATTTGTTCACTGCCAGTCTCTGCTGACTTCTGACCAGTGATCAAGAAGTAAAAAAGGCTCACTAGCCCCTTATTAATTCCTTGAATTAAATGGTCTTTCAAAAGAAAAGATCTTTCAAAAATAGTGAAGCAGCACAGACTGTTGAGCAAGACTAGGGAGTCAGTGTTGCCTAATGGATAGATTATTGAAGTAACACTCAGGAGACTTGGTTTCCACTCCCAACTCTGCAATTACCTACTGGATTACCTTGGGATTGTCATGTCACATCTCTGCCTCAGTTTTCCCACCTGTAAAGTAGGGATGACGATACTGATCGCCTTTGTAAAAATGCTTTGAGGTCTACTCATGAAACATTCTAAGGTCTATCTATAATTATTAGTGATCAGCAATTCCAGAAGGAGAAAATCCTTGAAAAGACTTCCAATAATTTGTGAGTCCATACAACTTTGTTTGCCTTTTCGTGAGACCTACATGTTCTGAATATCTTGCAGCAAGGGATGGCCTTTCCATGTAGAAGCCCTGGGTCTTAAAATATTTAACATCTAAAAAATGGTTGAGACTATAACTAGAATATTTTAACATCTACATTTAAAAAGGAAATTAGTCATAGGCCTGAGCAAAAGCGTGTCTTTATTTTTGCTCTTCAGTATTTAACCTTCCACTGATTACACTAACCTAGGTATCTGGAAACAGACAGTATTACGTATTTCCAGCCACAGCATCACCATCATTTTGAGACCCAAAGCAAGATACAGTCATAGTCCAGTCATTGTAAAACTCTGGCATGTATCAAGTCCACATTAGCTTTTATTCTTTTTAGCCATCTGGGATCTGTATTATGATGCAGCATGAACATTCCTGGGATCTAAATTGTTATGCAATCTAAATTGGCACTTAAATTTCAGTTTAGTAGCATTTGGGATCCTAAGTTTTCAGGGTTCTTGGAATAATCCCTGCCCTAAATTATAATCTGTGTCTTGCCTTCAAATCCCTACCTTGTTTTGCCCTGAATTTTATCTTTCACGTTGCTGCTTGCACTCAAAACTGAGGCTATCAGGCCTATTGTCCCTTTCATATACCTATCTCCTCTGTCTTCAATCCTATTTGCATTCATGAAGTGCCTTCCTCCTTTCTGTCTCCCAAGCCATCCCTTTCTCATCCAGATGCCTCCAAAAGATCCTCTTGTTCCTTAATCTCCACACAAAGTGAATGAATAAACAAAATTCTAGACATCTACTCCTTCACTGCTTTGTTTAGATTTTAGAGCAGGGGCATCAAACTCACTGCCCATGGACTGCATGCGGCCCCTAAATTTATTTCCTGTGACCCACAAATGACACTATCATTATCAGTATTTGCAATATTGTTGTATGAAAATGTTTCAGTGGTGCAGCCCTTGAGCTAACATACTAGTCCTCCTGTGGCCCTCATGGTGATTTGAGTTTGAGACCCCTGTTTTAAACTGTTTCAGTTAGGAACCATATGTGTTTTGTGTCTTTTATAGCACCAAACACTGCTGGTACTTAAATGAAAATGGTACCATTACAACCAAACCAAATGGGAATGTCACTAACTACAATTGCTTATTTTGATCACCAGCTTATTCTCCACCAATGGAAAATCATTTACTCACTTCCGGCAACAATGGCACTTTAGAGTACAAGGCGTCTTTGGCCCCTATTTCCCCGGGAAGATACTCGCCTATTCCAAAGCACATGCTTGTAGAGGACGACTATACCAGGTAAGATATTTTTCTTTATATATACTCCATTTGGTAATAACCGCAATGAATATTAACAAGAAGGAGGAAGGAACACAAGCTCAAATAGATAAAGAATGGACTCAACAATGTTTAGGTAAGTTAGATATATTCAAGTTGGCAGGGGCTGATGAAATTCATCCTTAAGAAGCTAGCTAAAGCAATCGAGGAACCATTAGCGTTTATGTTTGAGAACTCATGGATGACAGGTGAGGTCCCAGAGGACTGGAGAAGGGCAAACCTAGCATCTGTCTTTAAAAAAGGGAACTATAGACCAGTCAGCCTAACCTTGATACCTGGAAAGATACTGGAACAAAGTATTAAACAATTAATTTGTAACTACACAGAGACTGTAGTAAAGAGGATGGTGATTGGTTGCTCTCAATGTCCACTAACAGCAAGACAAGTAATTACCTTATGCTGCAGCAAGAGAGATTTAGGTAAGCCTTAGAAAAGCTTTCTAACCCTAAGGATAATGAAGCTCTGAAATAGGCTTCCAAGGGGGTTTGTGAAATCCCCAACTTTGGAGGTTTTTAAGATCAAGTAAGACAAACAGCTGTCAGGGATGGTCTATGTGTACCTGGTCCTGCCTCAACACAGAGAGTTGGACTAGATGACCTCTCAAAGTCTCTTCCAGCTCTACCTTTCTGTGATTCATGGCAACAGTAGTGTATTTGGTGCAGTAAATGAATGGAGCTTGTGGTGTGGAAATGAGACAGCAGAGTTTCATCCGTTTACTTGGGTTTTGAGCAGATAGGTAATGTGGAAAGTGCTTTATCTCCTGTATTTCAGCTAAGTCGGTGGTTCCCAGGGGCCAAAAGTGGCCAACAGGGGCTTTCAAAGTGGCCTGCTGTTCCCCTTGCACTGCCCACAGAAGAAAGTTGCTGCCCAGGCAGAGCATGTTGCTGTGAACATTAAGGACCATTGCAGGCTCCTTGCTTCAGTCAAGGGGATGTGAGATCAGCACTCCCCTTTCCCTGGCTATAGTAGGGAGCATGGCAAAATGCTCTGCCTGGGTCCTTAGACACAGGACTCAAAGGGAAGGGGAACACTGATCTCTGTCCACTGGGTGCAGAAGGGAGCCACTGCCTAGGGACCCAAGTAAAACCCATGGGGCTACAGAATGTTTATTGTTTCCCTCCTGCAGCCAGGGGACAGGAGACCCTCCTCGGTGTTCTCCTGGGGGTGACTGCTGGCAGAGACTGGTGGCCTTTCAGGGTAGTAAAAATTGTATCTGTGGCCGTCAAGACAAAAAGATTGGGAACTATTGAGCTAAGTATTTTTGCTGAGACCATTTATGTTTCATTCTTATTTGAAGGGTGTTTGAAATATTGCTCACCCTGCCATCTTTAAAGGTTACTACAGAGATGAAGTATATGAAATGAGTTCTCATTATACTGTATAATATGATAGAATGAAAATTGTACTTGTGTCCTTCAATATTCTTCTGTTAATCAGTGATTTCATTTCATAGCTAGCTTCATTGGACATTATAAGTATCAGGACAGACTTTCATAGCACAGGGGGAAAAACCTCATTTAGTAATTCCTGTACCAAGTCACTAACTTTGGTTTGCTTTGATTGTGTGTTTGTTCCTGTATATATCTAAGGTTCCCTAAGCTACGTGATTTGTGGCGGCAGGTGGATTCAAAGGGCCTTATGGCATTATTTTTAACAGCTGGCAAAATGTGGGAGAGAGACACCACTTCTCCCTATCGTAGCCCCCTGCTTCTCTGTCATTTCTTTGGCTGAATGTGTTGAGAACTCTGCTGTCTCCTTCAGTCTTCTTTAGGAGTGCAGTCAAGATTGACTTTAACCCAATGTGTATTTTGCTAACAGCTTCAGGAGTTTCTTCCATCAAATTTGATTTTTTAAAATGCCAGTTAAAATATGTATTTCATCATTTCAAAGAAAAAGATATTGTAACGAGGAATCCTAGTTAACAAGTTATAGGGCCAAATTCAGCCCTGGCATAACAGCATTGATTCTAGCATCCTTGTGCTTGGGAAGGGAAGCTTCACTGAGAGGAGCATTGAGAAAAGTAAAGAATTCACCAAGAGAGAGCAAGTAATGAGGCAGACAGGCTAGGAAACCACAAAGGCTGCAAGGAAGTAATTAGGAAAGGGGAGAAAAACCATAGAGTGAATGAAAAGGCATTTAAACTGCTGAAGCTATAAATAGGTTAGGGAAGGATTCAGAGAAAGCCCCATGCTTTTCTCCTTCCCATCTGTCCAGAACTTACCCCCCCCCATCCTATTACATGCAGATCTATCCATGGTAATCTGCTCAACTGTCTCCTCCATGCCAATTAATTACAACAGATATAGAGAACCATTTCTTCCTGGAAAAAAGGACCTTGTGCAAGGTGTTTGCAGCAGCCTGTGTTTGATACTAGTTGGGAAATGCAATAACTGGTACAAAGCAAAGTAGTTTTTTTGCTTAGCAGCAACGTTGCTGTGGTGAGAGCTCCCCAGTGTTCCTCTTTGCATTGGATCCATAGCGAATAGTGGTCATTTCAGGTCTGGCACCAAAGCCTTTCTGATGTTGCCACTTGCAGCCTGAGAGATTGGGTCTGTGTCTGCAGCAATGACTTCCTGCGACAGGTATATTTCATAGGAGCCATAAAACTGTCATTTAATATGAGCAGCTCAGGAATGTAGCAGAATCAATCAAAAAAAATCTTATCTTAATCGTAATGCTAATCAAGCCCTTACTCTTCTTACCTGCTGGAAAGGGTGAAGATAATATTACCTTTTTTAGAATAATGGTAAGCATGGACATGCTACTGTGATGGGTAAAAATCTATGAGCCTGGACACTGGTGTACCGTGCACTTAATTAGAGCTGCTCTAGAATTTTCTTAACGGAAGTCTTTAATCAGCAAGTGCTGATTCATAGAAACTGAAACTTTGTGGTAACGTACCAATTTCAGCTGGTTCCTGAGGTCCAGGATTGAACCGAAAGATGAACTCTTCCATCCCAGATTGACCAGTGTGCAGTCAGAGCACTTGCTTAGGGACTTCCCACTACCTGGCTGTTTTTTTAAGAAACCTACCTTTTTTCTCTTGTGTTGCTGGTTGCAGTGTGCTGGGATTGTTTATTTATTTATTGACACATAGCTTGCAGGTAGGGGGAACATCTCACCACATTTCAACTGGCAACCATTGCCATGCACACGCAGGAATTAACGTGAGCTACTTCCACTACAGAACACAGGTAATATGGCTGCTGGCAGCACTGATGTCACAGCATTTGGATCTCACTTTTTTCACCATCAGAAAGTGGGACAGATCCAGTGGTCACCAACAGGGAGGGGGAAGGAGTGAGAACTGGAATAGGGAGGGTGTGGAGGGACTTCCTGGGCTGAGGTTTCTGAGGCCTTTGCCAGAGGATAAACTAATCATAGTATGGAGTGCATGGAAGAGAGAGAGCAGGCTCATGCTTGTGTGCACATGAAAGTTTGGCTTGGCCATACCTTGGTTAAGACTCATGATGAGTGGGCAGGAGGGCCAAATTTCAGTGAGTGGAGTTGCAGCCTTCTGCACAGGGTTGAAGTGCCGTACCGGTTTGGCACCCTACTCACTGCACAGGCAGGTGTCAGTCACTAGCACCTGAGCCTCTTCTAGAACTGCCCCAGACATCCGTGGCAATCAGACTCATCAAAGAGCAGTGCAGCTTCTGGAAGGAGAGTGGTTTCTTGGATCCCTTTCCTGGGCTCAGCTCAACTTTGGCTCATTCTGCATTCTTGCTGGTGTTCATGTCATAGAATCATAGAAACTGGAATGGACCATGATCTCTGGCAAGTTTAGCTTTCTTCAGAAGTCCTTTCCTGTATATGAGGGAGCTAGTGGAGAACTGTCAAATTAATTTCTAATTCATATTTCATAAACACAGCCAAGAAATGTACCTATTTAGCAAATGCTTCCCAGAGTAAAAGAAGAGGAGAATAGGTATTATATTTTTTTAAAAAAAGAAGCAAATCAAATTGCCATGTATATTTAAATAATATAGTCTAGCTCTATTAATATTAATTTATATTGCCTTTTAGAAATCTGCCATCTAATAACAATAATTAATAAATGAAGAGGTTTTCATATTTACAGACTTTCATATGCTCTGTCCAGTTTAAGGCAGGAAGGAGCCCTCAATTTCCAAAGTAAATAGGCCCTGCAGATGGAGGGTATTTAATGTGGCCCTGGCCCTCTCTTCAGAATAATCAAGACCTTAGTATTCAGGATGCTCACCTTGGCTGTAGGAGACGTATTTTCAACTCTCTGATTTAGATCACCTAGAGCAGGGATTCCTACATCCCAAATGAGTGCCTAACCTATAGAGTCAGTCTCTTCAGGTGAAGCTGTTTCCCTGTTTTATTTTTGTAAATGTTGAATGGGCCAACAGAAAAGAGAGTTGAAACTCAGCAGTTGTTTGTTTGCTAGAAATAGAGGAGAAAAAGACGAATGGGCATCATAGGCCCCCTTCCTTGTTTGGCATGGGAGCCTAAGATGCTGGATTTTCAGAACAGTCAGAGGTGAGGACATTTGGATTTATTCTGACTGTGAGTAATTTTGGTTTTGTTTTGTTTTTTCAAGTGTTTATTGAAATATATATGACTGTTCCTATAGTCCAGTGAAAGGGGAACTCAGTTGGGGCTGCTCTGCCTGTATCAAACCAACTCTCTTTGTGGCTGTTGGTTTTTTCTCTCAATCTTTTTGTACAATTTCAAAAGACTTCTGTTTCATCTAACAAGGAAGTGGAAGATTGATGAAATCTGTAAATGGTTCAAAGCACAGGAAAACCATTTCCCATCCACTTCCAGCCATACATTATTGTGTGTGAGAGAAAATTTGAGTTTTTACTTTTGTTGTTAGAGTTATTCATAATGTATGTGCAACAGCATGGTCTAGTGGACACTAGACAAGGAGTTGGATGGCCTGGCTTTTATTCATCTGTTTGTTTCTTGTGCCTGGTTTTCTTGTTGTCGACTGTGCTTTTGGCCAACTTACAGTTTTTCTTGTGATGAAATTTGTATTTAATGGCATTATTGATACACAAATGAGAAAAGTCAGTATAATCTTCCTTCATGTAGCAAATTAGCTGTAGTGAATTGTGATTGAAGCAAAAGCAAAGGTCACCTTGACACCAGTGTAATGAAATTGAATGTTTTCATTTTACCATGCTTTATCTAGTTTTGTATGTAGCACAGCAGTTCTCAACCACTGTGTCAGAACACATTACTGTGTCACCACACATTGGTAAGTGTATCATGGTGTCAGAGAGATCACTGGATTTGCCATGGGGACTAGTGGTTGGGCTGGTGTAGGGTCACAGCGTGCTGCCAAGAGTGTCACGACCTGCAGAAGTTTGAGAACCACTGGGTAGCATGAGTTAAAATTAAGGCACAATTTTATTTTTTCACATATTCCCATTGTACACTAAATATTAAATAGCACCAGAAATGGTAACTTTGCAGTTCTCTTCCTGCACATTTTTGTCCTTTATCGCATTATCATATTTTTAGATTTAAATAAAGTAACAAGATTTCGAGCTAGTGGATTGTGCAACCAAAAGTAAATAAAAGCCATATGCCAGTAACTATAAATACCAATACAGTCTTTAATATTCTGCAAATACGTTGTTCTTTAAAAGCACTTCTACAAAGCTGGAAGTAAAAACACAATCTGGCCCTGATTTTTTTTTTGGGGGGGGGTCATTAATTACTTCCAGGGAACTGTAAATCACTATTTACTCTCTAGAAGACATCTGGCTCCCTATTTTTAGAGATGTGAAAGTATATTCTAATAAATTCTATAGTTTCAGATGTTCACTTTTCTTGGCTTTAATGAGAGAGACATGTAGAGAAGCCCAGAAAAATAAAGAACTACTGTTGTGTTTTACCTCCTCTTTAACTGCTGAAAATGAGTGCATCAAACTGCCATGCTGCAGCTGCTATAAAATTCGTTTTAAAACTTAGCTGTGCTAGATTTTAAAGATTCATGAAAAAGCCACCTGAGTTATCTGTTTTACTGTGAAATGCATGTTTGACTTCTTTTTGTATGTAACTTTGTACAAAAACATCTGATTCTAGCCCTTGGGGTGGGGGGAAGCATTACATTGAAGGCTCCAAGGAATATTTCTCTTTGTGGCATTGCACAGCCATTTCTTGTTTACTTACATAATCTACATGACATAATTTATTGGGCTGTCTTGTAGAAACAACTTTAGTGTTGTTTTAATGCACAGGTTTGATTGTTCATAATTAAAACAACTAAATGTGTGGTATAAAATCAGTCATATATTGATTTTTTGGCAATGTTGTGCTCTTTAGTAGCACACAGAAATAAAACAGGAAAAGAGACTTGCGGATTTCAGTAATGAGAATCTGAAAACTGCTCTTCAGGGATCTTAAATGTGTTGACGTAGCCCATCTACTGACAAAAAACTGTATGCTTTAAATCAGTGTATATATCACTGATGGGAGTTAGCTGTACTTCCTGTTAGCATTATTTTTAAAGAAGCAGAATCAAAATTCATATTTCCTAGGTGAAGCAGATGAATGTGTGAGGTAAACAGTGTTTTTGTATAATTAATTCTATAACTTTTTTTGACCTGATGTTGCAATCTGAAGGCTCAATAAAAGATAGAGAGAATTTAGCTGATATGGCTGTACAGAAGTGTGATGAATGATTAGTACCTTTGAAGAACCAGGGTAGGACAGCCTGAAGTAAGACTTTCTCTGAAACACAGCATATCACCTCTTTGAAATACACACATAAACTATATATCACTCTAAATATAGGTGGGGCTGGTGTCACTGATTCTCACTAAGGTTGCCTGACACTTCCAGTTATAAGACCGAATTCTGATTTCTTCTTAACTGAGGGTACATCTATACTGATAGTGGCAAAATCACCAACATCAGTGCACTCTTCCAGGTTCAGTTGAATGGTCTGTCAAGATACACTGAGTTGCTCTGGAGTTTGCATCAATAACTCCAGCCCCAGAGGTAGCTCAGAACTAAGGCGACCAGACGGCTTTTCTGTTCACCATAGCACAATGTGTAGGGTTAGGTAAGTGGGAGTTAATGAGTCGATGGTAGATACACAGGGTATTTTAGGTATCTTGCATATCTCCCATCACTGCCATTGAAAACTGTGGCAAGCATAGACTAGAGCTGAATCAAATTTTAACTCTTTGGGCAGAAATTTTCCATGCTAGATATCTGCCCCTGCTTTTTTTTTTTAATCACAATCAAAACAGTTCAGCCATTTCTGAGACTGAAGTTAAAATGAAATGTGTCATTTTTCCTATGTTAAAAATGTGATGGCAACATCTTTGAAAAGACTAGCTCATCCATACTTTCGACTAGAAGGACTTGAAATTCAACAAGAGGGTGACTTTTGTTTCAAGGATATGCCTCGTGTCATTCCTGTGACAATCCACCCAAATTCAGCCAAGCTATAAGCCTTTGAATTGCAATTTGCACATACTCAGGAGACGCTACTTCTGTCTGAGTAGTTAAAATCTCTAAATGGTCTGTCCTTCTGAGCATGCTCTTGCAGCTCCCAGTGCTGATCTGCCTGCACGTGCGCTATCCCCACAAAGTGAATGAGTATCCTTAGTTGCACGGTTATAGGGCTGAAACATGACTTTCCCTGAAATTGTTGCTGCCCAGCTGTTCCAGGCCTGAGCGGGGCCTGATATTTGAAGAGCAGGGAGCCCAGGACTAGCTGGGCAAGGAGATTGAGCCTGGGACAAAGAATCAGGAATGTGGAAGAGACATGGCAGGGCTAGGGCAGAAGGGGTAAAGGTTGGTGGAGGCTGACAAAAGTCTATACCATATCCAAATCCAAATCCAATCATAGGGCTGGAAGGGACCTCATCAAGTCCAACCCCTTGGGAATTGAACCCAGGACCTTCTGCATGTTAAGCAGAGGTGCTAGCCACTACCCCTAGACACACTTCCCTTCAGAGCCTGGAGTGGGACCTATGATCCCCAAGTCTCACCATTTGTCTGCTGTCAGCAAATAGCTATGGAGCCCATTGGTCAAGAGTGTGTCTCCCACCCTCTTCCAGCATTGGTCAGCATGGTGGATGACAGTCAGTTGTCGCTATTAGCTCCTTTGTTAACTCAGGTGGAAGAAATCTGTGCGGTGCAGCTATAGATTCTGGACCTGCTGATGGCCCATGCAGATGTCAATGTGATGATGAAACTTCTGGTTTTTTCAGTTTTCTTTTTTAAAAGCCTGTGAAATTATGCACAAAAAATACATATTCAAAGAACATTATTAAGATAGCAAAGTCAGGCATAAAAAAATAGGAAATATCAGAATTAAAGTTGCCTTTGCAGCTATAATTTGGTCCTGTGGTGAGTATGAATTATGGTGCTGCCTGAGTTTTACCCAGAAAAATGACACCAATAGTAGCTTATAACTTAGTTCTTTAAATGAAGCATGAAGTTGTTATACATCCATTTTACAAGATTTCACGTCTGAACCTCAACAATTGTCTTGAACGAGTGAGTTGTTTTTGTCATCGTACTTAATGTGCCAAACTCAATTTATTTCCGTTTATAATTATTAAACATGAATTATTCTCTCCCCTCCAATTAACAAGAAAATTCAGTTATTTTCAAGGAATCAAATCCTTATTTGGTCAGTGCTCCAAAATAGTCTGCATTTTATTAAAAAAAACTTAAGAAAAGAATCTCACAAATGGTAACCTAGATTGTATCTGATTTTTCATGTGTTAGAGCTTACCTGTTTTTGCCGAATTCAGCACTTCTGGCAAAATCGGGCTTTAGAACTTTAGGCTCCCAGTTTGAAAATCTTAATGTGACAACTGGAATTCTTGGTATTTCCACAACAATAAAGAAGATTGTTTTACGTTACTGTATTCTTTGCAATCTCTCTGATGAGTTTGCTGGCAAAACAGCTTTCAGGACTAATGAGTTTAGACACACAAAATTAAAAACTATAAATTGTACCATGCCTCTTAGTTCCTTCTGGCTTCTGAAGTGCAACCAGTTTCTTCCCTGTTTTCAGATGATCACTGACATAAACAGTTTGTGTTGGGGTGGGAAATTTTGGCCAGGATGACCATAGACCTCTGCTTTTCTATGCAGAACAGATAAAATTTTGTTTTTAAGATCTCATTTAAAACTCACTCATAAAGTAAAGGGCACAATACTCACTTTTTCTACCTTCTGCGGATAAAGAGCTAAATCAGCGCTGATAGGATTTGAACATGTGGTTAGAGTTTAGATGTTTAAAATCAGATATGTTGATTATCAGATTTTCTCCCTCCAGTATGATATTGATTGAAGCATAGAAAAATGTACATGGGAGAATAAATCTGCCCTGAGTCTTTTTGGTAAATATTGTGCTGTTTGTCACATCCCATAAAATATCTCTTATGAACACTGCAAGGAATCTAAATGCAAAAAAGTGTTTAAATGGCCGTCTTATCAAGAATGAAGCATCCCATCTAGTTAAGAAAGCACCAAACATTGCTTTTTCCTTAAACAAGTCTTTGCAACTATGGGTAAATTATAGACTCATGGAAAATAGCAGGTTATAATAGAAAAGCTAATGGACTATTGCAGAGGGGTAGCTGTGTTAGTCTATGCACATCAAAATCTATTGTAGGAGTCTTTTTAAAAAGAGCTAACATAATGTACTTTTTCTGCGTGTTTTCCTTTGCTATTTCTTTAATGATCTTTAAAACTTTTCTCTTTTTTAACTGAATTAAACATATTTTAATTTATCCCAATTCCCCAAATAAAAACTGTGAAACAGAATGAACACATTACTTTAAACTGATGTACTCTAAGTGATGTTGCTAGCAGATCAAATACAAGGGATTGAAAGAGGACAGAATCTGCTACTTATTATACTTGGAAAATTCTTTAACTTTTTGGTTTAAATTAGTGATGACTTTTTAATAACAACATTCTAAAGGTGAAGTGAAAAGTTAATTTCAGTCTTGTTAGCAGCATATTTAACTAGTGTTACTTTATTAGACTGTTTTCATGAATTTGAATGAAACAACTATGCTGCTGATTTTCTGAGAGAACCACCTTTCATGCTGACTAGTCTTGTTTCATTGTCTCTGTGTGTTTCCTCATTGTTCTGTCCATATTTGTAGATGTTTCTTTATCTTCCACTAAAATGGGTCAGGCATGTCTTTGTGTTTTCGCAGTGCCTACCGCAGTTGACCATGGTACACAAATGGTTGCTCTTAGGCATATAATAATACAACTGATAATAATTTAATATAATTGAAATATTCCTATTCCCATTTCATTTAAAAATGTGGTCTTCTCAGTGTTGATTTCAGTCTGGACAGAGCACTATAGACATGATCTTCACAACACTTCAGCTTCAGGGAAAGTGCCAGCAGCAAAACAGTGGTCTTTATATAGTGTTCATCAACTTCACTAAAGCTTGTGACTCTAACTCATGAGGGTTTCTGGAAGTTTTTGGTCATGTCTGAATGCCTTGCAGAGTTTATTTTTGCCATTTCATCCTACCATGATGGGAGGAGGACTAGTTTGGTGGCAAATGTAGAGATATGACTTCTTTTTTTATCACAGATGGTGCCAAACATGTTTGTGTGCTGGCTTCCTCACTCTTTTCCATATTTTTTTTGGTTACACTTATGAATGTATTTCATGATATTAACGAAGATGTATTATCCAGTTCCATGATGATGGAAAGTTGTCCAATCTGCCAGACTTCCATGCTCACATGATAATTGCAGACTTATGATTGTGTCCTGGTTGCTCACTCAATTGGTTATGTGCAGATTGTAACTGATCACTTTGCTTGTGCAATCATGTTGGTTTTACAATCAACCTCTGCCAATGGATGGACATGTCTTCCCAATGAAGATCAAAGCTTGCCTATCTATTCCTTGATGTTTTTGCTGCCTTAGGAGTAAGCTGTGCCAGAATACTGCAATTATTAATGAGTTTTCCCATTGTGTAGTCTAGCCCATCTGTCCATCTGCTCTCATACCACTATGCAAGAATAGGGGCATCAAAATAAGCATGAAGCTAAATATGTAATCAGGATTTATGTTTACAGTGCTTCTATATGGTTGTGAGACCTAGACAACAAATCATCACCATGTTCTGTCTGATCTTTGTGCAGTATCAGATAGTGGGACAAGACTTCCAATTTCAAAATTCTTAATTATTGTCACATATTTGGTATTAGCGCATGCTAATAAAAGCTAAATTGCATTGTTCTAAGCATCTCGTTAGTATGGCTGATGAGAATACCGCAGGCAGTATTTTATGGTCAGGTAAAGCAAAGCTCCTGTTTTCATGTGTAGAGGAATTCTCAGCAAGCGGGGGCCACAAACTTAGTGAGGAGTGGAGCTTTATTCTACACAGCTGCGGGCCCAAGGGCAAGTACCCAAGAGCCCCGAGAATAGTGTACATTATTCTTATATAATGATGTATTGCATCATACTACAAAGTATAAATTATTACTTTATAGCCAATTAAGTTCTGGATCCAGCCTTTTTGCACCAAAATTTCCCCAATTACAACCTATTCTCTTTGACCCGCCTTATCCCATGTACCCTCCAATTATAATTCACCTGTGCCATAGATCTTTGGCCTAGTCCTTGAGCTGACCCAAATGGACTGACTTTCAGAAATCTGCAGGCAAATCCAAACACCTTCTCTGTCTCCAAATTTCAGTACACTGTCCTTGAAGCATGGCTCTCTACAGCTTCCTTATCGGCTAGTTGCGTCTACTGGCCCTCTTCCAGGCATGCTAGTGGAACAGAGAAAAAGCAGCTCTCCCCCCTCTCAAGGCCTGCTGAGCTATCCATCTGTGTCTCAACACTGTTAGGCCTGAGCACTCTGTCAGGCCTCAGCCCTGGAATTCCTCCACACATGGTAGCCAGGAGAAATGATATAAAGACACATTAAAATCAAACATTAAAGTGTATCAGGTTGACCCCAGCAAGATGAGGAGAGATCTGTCAAGTCACCAATAACCACTGAGAATCGAGATACATTAACACCTTATATGAAATATTTGAATGGCACAAAAGCAAGGTTACAACAACCTGCAGTGTTCATGGAAAATCTTGTCTGTCCCACATGAATCAGTGTTTGCAATTCTTGTTTATAGTGTTCACCTATAATGTTTGCTGAATTTTTGTATACAGTATTAACATGGACAAGAGGCTCCATCATAATCAAAGTACATTTCTGTTTTCAAAAAAGACTGACAATAGTTACTGCAAGGTGGCATGTTTATTTTCTGACTGATTGAAAGTGGCATTTCCTGTCTGCAATCCTGCAAACTCAACATGATTTAAGAGCTGAGTTCTTTTTTTATCACGTATCGTGAAGGTTTACAATCACATTCTGAATTATGCCTTCAGTGATGCATGTACAGACAGACTACCGGTAAGTGAATTTGTGAAGGTGTAGTTGGTTGCAGTTTGATAAACTGAGCAAAGAATCCTATGACTGGAAACCCTAGTTAGCTTGGTTGGCTCCTCAAATATGCTGACTGGAGTAAAAGATAGTGAAGATATTTTTAAAACAATTGTCACTAAAGTAAATAGATGTTACTTTGAAAACGCAAAGGGAGCCAATATGTTGAAAAAGAAGGGGCAATTTTACATAGTCGTTTCCCAGTATAGAGTGGCACTTAAGTGTTATATTTTCCTTCTGATGTGCATAATTCTCAATAATGGCTGTTACTTAGTGTATGGAGACATTGCTAGTGCAGTATCAAATGACCTGGTTCAGGGACTATGACAGCTGAAACGGATACATGAAAACATTGATGAAGTGGTTGAGATGCTGGAAATGATGTCCTGCCTTTTCTATATGATAGACAATGAATTTACTGTGATGATCTCAATGTTCTCCAGATCCTATTGTGGGGGGAGATGAGAGTATTTATGAGGTATTCTTGCTGCACTACATAAGCCTTCTCCAGACCTTTTTCTGAACTATGACACTCAAAAATATATGCATCTTCTCTATTTAAAGGGCTCTTATAAGCACAACATTAAACTCATTAAAAATCATAATGCACTAAACAGCCATTTTTTAAATTCTTAAATAGTGTTCTATAACATCAAAATTTAGTGTTGGTCTGATAATTTCAAGAGAGTTAGTTTAATTACTTCTGTCATGCTAAATTACCGATAGCTATTGTACATAGCTATTTCAATTAGTGTAAGACTTTCCATAATGTTAGTGTAAAGGGGAAAGGAGTCCTGGTGAGCTGACTATATTTTAAAGAAACCTTATTGGTTATGAAAGAACAAACTATTCTGAGGTGCAGAGAGAATTGAAAATATGGCAAGTGACCACCTTGGCTAACAGGAAAATCTTTGGTAAGTTAAACACAAAAATAAAGCTTACAAGAAGGGGAAGCTTTGGCAGATGACTAAGGAGAAGTATGAAAATGTTGCTTAAGCTTGCAGGAGTGAAATCAATAAGGCAAAAGCACAACTGGAGTTGTAGCTAGCAAGTTACATGAATGGAAACCAGCAGGGTTTCACAGGTATCTTAGCAACAAGAAGGAGGTCGAGCAAAGTTTGGGCTCCTTACTGAATGGGGGAGGTAAGCTGGTGACGATATGGAAAAAGCTGAGCTACTCAGTGCTTCTACCTCTGTGTTCACACACAAAGATGGCTCCCAGGCAATAGTGCAAAATGGGGAGCAGGTAGCAGCCCTCGGGTAAAAAAAGCAGGTTTAAGACTATGTAGAAATCCTGAACAAGTCCATGGGGCCAGTAGCAATGCATTCGAGAGTGGTGAGGGAGTTGACTAAACACAGAATCATAGAAACTGGAAGGAACCATGAGAGGTCATTGAATCCAGTCCCCTGTACTCTTGGTAGGACCAAGTGCACTATTAAACCATCTCTGACAGGTGTTTGTCTAACCTCCTCTTAAAAACTTCTGATGATGGAGATTCCACAACCTGCCTAGGCAACTTATTCCAGTGGCTACTCACCGTGAGAGTTTGGAAGTTTTCCTGATGTCCAACATAAACCTCCATTGCTGAAATTTAAGTCAATTTCTTGTCTTATCATTGGCAGTTAAGGAGAACAGTTTTTCTCCCTCCTCATCATGACAAACTATTAGATACTTAAAAACTGTTATCATGTCCCCTCTCAGCCTCCTCTTTTCCAGACTAAACAAACTCAACTCTTTCAATCTTCCCTCATAAGTCAAGTGTTCCAGACCTCTAGTCATTTGTGTTGCTCTTCTCTGGACTTCCTCCAATTTGTCCTCATCTTTTCTGAAATGAGGCACCCAGAAGTGGACACAATACTCCAGCTGAGGTTTAATCAGGGCAGAGTAGAGAGTAAGAATTACTTTTCATGTCTTACTTACAATATTAGTGTTACCACATCCCAGAATGGCCTTTGCTATTTTTTTTTTGCAGTGTTACACTGTTGACTCATATTTAGTTTGTGGTCCACTATGACACCAAGATCCCTTTCTGCAGTACTCCTTCCTAGGCAGTCATTGCCCATTTTGTATGTGTGCAATGGATTGTTCTTTCCTAAGTAGAGTCCAAATCATTTTGAATTGTGATCCTATCCTTCAAAGCACAATCTCTTACAGTCCCTCCCAGCTTTGTCTCAGCTGCAAACTTTAAAAGTGTACTCTCTGTGCCATCATCTAAATCATTGATGAAAATATTGAACAGAACTGAACCTAGAACAGATCCCTACAGTACCCTGCTCATTATGTTTTTTCAGTGTGACTGTGAACCATTGATATCTACTTTCTGGGAGTGGTTATGCAACCAGTTTTGCATCCATTTTATTATAGCTCCATCTAGGTTGTACATCCCTAGTTGATTAATGAGAATGTGATGTAAAACCATATCAAAAGCCTTACTAAAGTGTAGATATAGCACATCTACTGCTTCCCCTCTATCTACAAGGCTTGTTACCCATTCTAGAAAGCTATCAGGTTGGTTTGACATGCTTTGTTCTTGACAGATTCATGCTGACTTACTCAACACCTTATTGTCTTCTACATGTTTGCTAATGGATTCCTTAATTATTTGCTCCATTTTTTCCTGGTACAATGGTTAAACTGACTGGTCTATAATTCCATGTATTCTCTTTTTCTAGATGGGCACTATATCTTTTCTTTTGCAGTCCTCTGGCACCTCTCCAGTCTTCTATGATTTTTCAGAGATAATAGCCAATGGCTCAGCTATCTCCTGAGTCATATCCTTGCTATGATTGCAGAGCCATTGGCCATTGTTTTGAAAACTTGGGGTGACTGGGGGAGATCCCAAAGGAATGAAAAAAGGCAAATAGAGTGACCATCTTTAAAAGGGGGAAGAGGAGGATCCAGGGAACCTGTAAGCGGGTGCAGTACTAGACCCACCTGAAGGGCGCCTCCTGGTGGTGTTTCTGGGGAACTTAGCTTAAGTGATCCCCATCCAGGTGGCCTGTGCTCCACGTCTTCACATGCTGACTCTTGTTCCTGAGTCCAATCCTGGGACCTTAGTCCTCTGGCTAAGCCCAAAGTCTACCCTTTCTGGGGTTCTGGCCACTAAAAGGGTCTTTGGCCCAGCTCACCCTCATTCTGGCCACTTAGAACAGTCAGTGGCCAGTGAGCCTGTGCCACTCTTGGCACCCTTGCCACCCTGGCACACTGAGGAGCAGGGAGGGACCTGGGCCCACCCACTTCTCCAGGCCCTGTCCAGGGACTCTAAATATCTCCACTGAGGCCTCCACCTCCCTCCAGTCTCTCTCTTGCATTGACTCACTGGGCCACTTCCCTGCAGCTCCAGACGCACGCAGTCTCACCACTGGAGTCCAGCCACTGTCCGCTTCTTGGCCTCTGTGCCCCGGACTGCTGCTCCAAACACCGCCCACAGTCTGCTCCCGTGGGATCCCCAGCTCTGGTCAGCCCTGAGTGCCTGCTCCCACTCAGTGCTCTCCAGGGTGCTGGGTCCCACCGCCAGCCTGCCAGGAGAAGATCCTTCCCCCTGAAGCTACCATTGCAAACTGACGCTGGCTAGCTCTGCTGCTCCCTTATATACTGGCAACCTGCCCTCTGATTAGGTCAGCAGCTCTCTCATGTGATTGGCTGCTGGCCCCACATACCTTTTTAACTCTTGGTGTGCCATAGGAGAGGCACTGCACTGCCACAGAACCACAAAACAGTCCATCTTCCCTCAGTCCCTGGAAAAGTCATGCAGCCTCAGGAATCCATTCTGAAGCACTTGGAGCAGAGAAAAGTTCCAAATGGGCAGCTGTGTTAGTCTAGTAAAGCAAAAAAAGCAAGGATTCTTGTGGAGCAGAGGAAAGTGGTTTGGAATAATCAGCATGGATTCACTAATGGCAAGTCATGTCTGACCAACTTGGTGGCTTCTATGATGAGATGACTGGCTCTGTGGATGTGGGGAAAGTGGTGGACATGATAGACTTTAGCAAAGCTTTTGATATGGTCTCCCACAATATTCTTACAGGCAAGTTACACTAGTATGGATTGTATGAATGGACTGTCAGGTGGATATAAAGCTGGCTAGATCATTGAGCTCAGTGGGTCATGATCAACGGCTTGATGTCTAGCTGGCAACCAGTAAATAACGAAGTACCCAGGGATCAGTCCTGGAGCTGGTTTTATTCGGTATCTTCCTTAATAATCTGGAGGATGGGGATTCCACCAACAGGTTTGTGGATGACACTGCTCTGGCAGTGGGGAGAAAGATCGATGCACTGGAGGGTAGGAATAGGATACAGAGTGACTTAAACAATTAGGAGAATTGAGCCAAAAGAAATCTGATTGGGTTCAATAAGGACTAATGCAGAGTCCTGCACTCATGACAAAAGAATCCCATGCACTCAAACAGACTGGGGATCAACTGGTTTGGCAGCCATTCTGTCTAAAAGGGTTACAATGACAAAAGGAAAAGGGAGTCTTGTGGCACCCTTCATTGATGTTCCTCACATTCTGTAAGTTCTTCATCTTCAAACATCTGACAAAATGGGATTTTGTGCAATAGGTAGCTCATGTGATAAATAAATTTGTTAGTCTTTAAAAGTGTCACAAGTTTCCTTGTTTGTTTTGCTGAGCTAGACTGACAAGACTACCCCTTTGGAAAGTGACAAGAGGGTTACAATGGACAAGAAGCTGGATATAAGTCAACATTATGCTCTTATTGCAAAGAAATGTAACAGCATATTGGGCTGCATTAGTAGGAGAATTGCCAGCAGATCAAGGGAAGTGATTTTTTCCCTTTGGGTGGAACTGATGAGCCCACATTTGGAGTATTGTGTCAAGTTTGGGTCCGCCACAGCAGGAAGGATGTGAACAAACTGGAGAGAGTCCAGCAGAGGACATTAAAAATGATTAAAGGGTTGGAACCCATGACTTGTGAGGAGAATCTGAGGGAATTGAGCTTGTTTAGTCTGCAGGAGAGAGGAATGAGAGGATGAAGAGGATTTGATAGAGACCTTCAACTACCAGAAAGGGAATTTTAAGGGAAATGGAGCTAGTCTGTTTTCAGTGGTGGCAGATAGCAGAACAAGGAGCAGTGGTCTCAAGTTGCAGAGCTGGAAGGTCTATGTTAGATATTAGAAAAAAAAATTCCTTAGAAGAGTGGTGAAGCACTGGGAAGTGTTATCTAGAGACCTGATGGAATCTCCGTTCCTAGAAGTTTTTAAGGTTCAGGTTGTTAAAGTCCTGTCTGGGATGAGTTAGTTGGGATAGGTCTTGCTTTGAGCAGGAGTTAGAACTAGATGACCTTCTGGGGTATCTTTTGTCAACACAAATCAGTTAGTCCAGACTAAGGAAGCTTAGTCCGAACTAGTTAATACCAAGGGTTAGTTCGGACTAGCTGTCTTAATTCAAATTTTAGTTCAAAATAAGCATGGGCAAGACTCAAACTAATAGTTTGAACTTAAAAGTTTGAACTAAGTGATTCATTCAAACTAGCCATGTGTTCTAGTTTGAACTGAAAATCTGCAGTTAGTTCAAACTAGCTCGAGGTTAGTTCGGACTAACCTCGGACTTCTTAGTTTTGACTTGCAAGTCGAACTAACTTGGGCTAATGTAGACACAGCTTTCCATCCCTAATCCTCTGTGAGTCTATGATACTGATATATTTTATATTAACACAAATGTTTGTATTAAAGAACACTAAAAGACTGAATGAAAATCTCACATTTAAAGATTATGTATTTTACAGAATTATTTATGTAACAGGTATCTAGAAAATGTACATAGTCTTGAAAATTGCTGGTAAATATTTTAGACAGAAGCATGAATAAACAATTGGAGTTCATAGATCCAAAACTGAAAGCAAGAAAGGACCAGAAAGTCATATAATATGATATCCCATGTAACATGCCATTACATTTCTTATGGTTACCTAGTTGACTAAAAACAAAAGGTCCACTGATGTCTGACACACATGCCATATGACATCTGTTTTGTAAAGGTGGCTTCTATGCTTGTGTATGAATGTTTAGAAGCTAATTTTCCATATATATATGAAGGCATATTTGAGCCCATAAGTAGGATCTACATTTTTCTATTGGTGCACATGTGTAAATACAAATTATTTTTGCAATAATGTCCCTTATGTGTTGCACTTCCATTCTGCCTGCATCCTGCACCTTTTATTAGAGAAGTTTGGTAGCAGTGTCTGTTTGGCCCACATCCCACATATCCTCATGCCCAGAGTTAAGGCTGTCTGGAGCTGTGCAAGTGAACTGTCCTCAGCTACTTCTCAACTGCCTTTGGCCAGAGATGAAGCCTAAAATATGCCTGTTCACTATAATATTTTAAAATAATTGGCAATATAGTTAGTTTACCTTGTATTGTGTATACTTTTTGGAACATTTATTCCTCCATTTTTTTTTTTTTTGCTTTAACTAAACTCTTCCAACCCCTTCCCCCAGAAAAAACATTTTTCCATTCTAGATTCAAAAGCACCTTTTCTCTTGTAAGCTAGTTCCCATCAGTGACTGACACACCCAGTGCCTTGTCTGTTTGGGAAATATGCATGTCCCATTAAGTTCACGACATTCACTTTCTTCAGATCCCAAAAAAGCAGAGAAATCAAATTCAAAATCCTGAACATGAAGCAACTTTATGATGGCTTCAGATCCACAGAATGAAGATACCCCTGTACATAGATCTCCCCAGTAGGACAACTACCCCTCATCAACTTTTAGGTCTCAGTCACCATAGAGCACTAGAGAAATAGGTGTTACTGCAATCCCGATACCTCTGATACCCAAGTCTTCTACAGAGGTTGTCTTGACACCTCTTCTAAGCAGGAGGAGGCAAGAAGCAAATCTCAAAGAAAAGCTTGAGCACCTGTATAGAAGATAATTATGGAGACCTCTGGTTTTCAGGGAGTTCAACACAGGAACAGAGAGAGGCAAAGACAAAGAAGAGTCAGTTGTCTGAGACAGACAATCAGTACCACATTTGGGTACCCAAACCCAAAGCAGAGACACTACACTGGTCCATGAGCAACACTCCATACCAACAGTCAATTGTATTAAAGACTCAGCTACCTAGGTACTGATGGAATCAGAGTCGACCCATTCATATACCAAATGTTTGGTGCCAGCTGCGTTGGTACTGAAACTGTCTTCCACGGGTTTTTGCTCAGCCTCATCTTTGATATCTTCACCATCACAAGAATTTTGGTACCCAAAGACATGCTAATATCTTCAGAGCAGGCATCTTCTCTGCTAATGAGTGCAGGAGATTTGCTGACATTAAGGCACTCTTGATGACCGATCCCAGAATAGATACTCATCCTTATCTGCTTGGCGAGGTAAATACACCTTGAAGTGTGTGAAAGAGGATTCTTCAGACTCCAGTATCAGTGCAGGGTTTGCCTGTCTATTCTAGGACACATTTCTCTCCATCCCTGACTAACGTAATGCAAGAGGATAGCCCACAAGTGACACCCATGTGGCAGGAACACAGATACCACCACCTATGCCATTCACCCTATTCTCCAGTTGGCTTTATTGGAACTCATGAGCATTCTGTCACCAGCAATTTACAATGAAATCATCACTCCACAGGAGGGAGCAGAAAAGGGCATAATCTCATTAACCTTCTATACCGACACCAACGCCCAAGGAAGAAACATTCCAGGAGCAAGGGCAGATAAGATGACGATTCCTCTTACTAATATTTCCATAAAATTGCCTGAGAAAGCTATGATGCCGCCATCTCCTTCTATGGCAGATCACTTCAGGTAGTTTCAAGAACTGATTCAGCCAATTATGGATATGCTTCAGACTGCACTAGAAGAGGTTCAGGAATCCCACCATAAACTCCTGGATATTTTGTCCACTTCAATATCTATGACGATTGCCATTCTGGTCAATGAAGCTCTTACAGAGGTTCTGTGACTGTTTGGGAAACTACAGCTACCCCACTGGCTACCTACAAGAGGAAGAATAAAAGATATTATGTTCCTGCCAAGGAATCAGAAATACTATTTTCTCTTGAATTTCCTAGTAGTGGAGGCCATTAATGAATGAGGCACACAAGATAACTCAAAAGTTCAGCCCATACTGTAAAGACTACAGGAGACTAGGGCTATGTCCACACATACACGATTATTTTGAAATAACCCATTTCTAAATGAGTTATTTCAAAATAAAGTCCTTATTTTGAAATAAGTTAATTCGAATTAACAGTTTGTTAATTTGAATTAAGGGAAAGTCTGCTTTTGAAACAGCTGTCATTTTGAAATGGTTATTTCAAAATAAAGCCGTTCGGATTTGTTGTTTTGAAACAGTTGTTTTGAAACAATGCCTCTTGTTTTGAAACAACGTGTCCGAACGCTGTTGTTTCGAAACAGCCATTTAAAAACAATGGCTATTTCAATATCGAAGCAGGTTTAACAGTTTCGAAACAACTGTTGTTGTTGCAACTGTTGGGTCCTGTTGTTTCAAAACAACAGTACGTCGTGTGGACATGAGAATTTTTATTTTGAAACAACCTCTGTTGTTTCGAAATAAGAACCCTGTGTGGACATACCCTAGATGTTTTTTGCCCCAGTCTTATTCTTCAGCCACACCTTGGTTCAGAATAGGAAACCATCAAGTTCTTATACCCAAACACTGCTATTTGAATTACAACAAATTTAACTTGTTTATTGAACATTTGCTAGACTAGAGGAACATTATGAAGAATTTAAAGCCATTGTATAAGAGGACCAGCAGCTGGCAAAGACATCATTCAAGATCTCCTTGGATTGTGCAGGTATGACAATGTGGTCTGTATTCAGTAAGTAGTCATGAGACAAGCATCTTGGCTGCCACTTTGGGGCTTTCCAAGAGAGATTCAGAGTATGTCCAAAGACCATCCCTCTGAAGGGTGCAATCTCTTTGAATGCTCAAGATACATTTCTCCATGCTAAAGCAAGATACTGTCAATATTAAAGGTTCTTAACAAGATCAAACAAAATAGGTCCAGGATCATAATGATTGCACCTTAATGGCCAGGTTTGGTATCCCTATCTCTTCAGACTCGCTTTTTACCCTGCATAGCAGTCTGTTCTCTCCTTGTCTGATGACTCAGGATGCTGCTCAAATATTTCAACCCACCCTACAGACTCTGAGAGTCCAATAATGGTTCCTTGATGGTTCTTGAAAGTAGAGATATATTATTAAATGATAGAAAAGACTTTACATCCATATGTATTTTACATATATACATCCTTCAGATATTAAATGGTAGAAAAGACTCCACAAGAAATACAAGCATGGAGAAGCTAATATCTTTGGTGCAACAGTCATGAGATTTCTCTGACTCTCTCTCCTCTTATGGTATTGGATTACCTGTTGGAATTGAAAACACTGAGTTATTCTGTGAATTGCATTTGACTACACTTGTCAGCAATAACAACTTTTCACAAAGCCAGATGCTGCTGTAGATAATGCAGTTCTCTCTTCTGTACTGGACTCTGTACCAAACCACCATCTCCCTTAAATGGGTGCTGCATGGGAGTTACCAAGCAGCCACAGGAAGAAGTCGAGGTTATTATCTTGTGCAGTGACCGGGGTTCTTCAAGACGTGTCCTCCTCTGGGTGCTCCACTGTCCCCTTATCTTCTTTCCACTCTGCCTGAAAGTCTTTCTTACAGGACTTTGTGATAGAAAACTGTGGCAAACTGCCAGCTCCCCTTAGTAGGTCTCACACTTCTGTCTCTTGTTGAGAGCTACCAGTTACCGTGTCTCCACAATGAGGAAAAGGCTCCTCCAGTGGGGTCTGGTGGCTCAAGGAGGTGGGGTAGGGATCTGGGTTCACCCACTTCTCTGGCTCCCAGTTCAGGGGCAGTAGAAACAGCAGCTGTTCACTGTGGATGCTGTATTTGCAGCTGCATTTATTTCCACTCAGCTAGTTTTAATCCCTCTCTCTGTCCTTTCAGCCTCTGGTATCCCAACTCTGCAGTACCTGGGAAGTAAGTCAGTCCTGTTTCCTGGCTCTCCTCTTCCAGGGCTCTGGTACCTTCCAGCAGGCTCTTTGCTTCTCTCTCAAAACTGCAGGACACTCCTCAGTATGACACAGCTCTCCCTCTGGCTTGTGTCCTGTCCCTTTGTACCAGGGAGGCTTTTATCAGGCACTGATCTAGATCTTAATTGATCTCAGGTGCCTCTAATTGGCATGCAGTAACCTAGAGGACAAAGCTCTCAGCAGTGATTGCTCACATGCCTTCCTTCTTTCACTCTCAGACTGCCCTCTGCCCTTGATATCTCACAGAACATATTGAGGGCAGTTCACCCACATACTCCCAGGTAGCCTTGGCATGGGGTACAAAGATGTGCAGAGCACATGTATGGGCCTAACAAACCTCATTCCAAAAATATTTAAATAAATATAAAATAAAAAACCCTTTACTAATCAATTCAACGCTCTGATTGATTTAGATATGTGTGCTTTTTAGAGTAGGTTTTCTTGGAAAAACAGAGTTTTGAAGGAATGAAAAGCTTATGATGATCGAGCATGGTGCCATAATGTCCGGATGGTATCCCTGGATTATTACTACTGCAGGCAGAAATTGATGTAGTGGGAGAATTAAAATAGCCATCCACAAAACTGTGAAACATATATAAAGTATAAAATACCCTTAAAAACGATGTGAGTCCTGTGGCACCTGAAAGACTAGTAAATTCTTCAGGCATAAGCTCTTGTGGGCACCAACTCACTTCATCAGATACAGCAATCTTTAAGGTGCCAGAGGACTCTCATTTTTGCTGTATACAGACTAACACGCTACCCCCTTTGTTTCCTTAAGAACATTTCCAGAGGCATCAGATGAATAACTATCAGCTTTGTTATTTATGTACTTTGTCAAATAACTTTCTTAGATGCTCTAATGAAGCCCTAATGCCTGAGGCAGGTGGGGGAGGTCAACACCAAAAGAAAATCCAGGGAGGTAGATACAATAGAATTGAAAATCAAAATGGGAAAGTAGGGCAATCAGCTGGGTATCTTAGGTGCCTATACACAAATGCAAGGAGCCTGGGAAACAAGCAGGAGGAATTGGTAGTACTGGCGCAGACAAAGAACTATGACATGATTGGGATAACAGAGACGTGGTGGGATAGTTTGCATGACTGGAGCTCTGCAATAGATGGGTATAAACTGTTCAGGAAGGACAGGCAGGGAAGGAAAGGGGGAGGAGTAGCACTATATGTAAAGGAGCTCTATGACTGCTCAGAGCTCCATTATGAAAGTGGAAACAAGCCAGTTGAAAGTCTGTGGGTTAAGTTTAGAGGGGAGAGCAACAAGGGGGATGTTGTGGTAGGTGTCTGCTACAGACCACCAGATCAGAAGGAGGAAGTGGATGAGGCATTCTGTGTACAACTGACAGAAGTTTCTAGAGCACAGGCCCTGGTTCTCATGGGGGACTTCAATTACCCTGACATCTGCTGGAAGGCCAATACAGCAGTGCACAGGCAATCCAGGAAGTTTCTGGAGAGTGTTGAGGACAACTTCCTGGTACAAATGCTGGAGCAACCGACGAGGGGCGTTGCGCCTCTCGATCTGCTGCTCACAAATAGAGAAGAATTTATCAGGGAAGTAGAGGTCAATGGCAGCCTGGGTAGCAGTGACCATGAAATGATTGAGTTCAAGTTGATGATTAAAGGAAAGAAGGAAAGAAGCAAAACACAGACCCTGGACTTCAGAAAAGCAGATTTTGTCTCCCTCAGGGAACTGATGGGCAGGATCCCTTGGGAGGCTGATCTGAAGGGGAAAGGTGTCCAAGAGAGTTGGGTGCATTTTAAAGAAACCCTGCTAAGGGCACAGGAAGATACAATTCCGATAAGGAGAAAGCACAGCAAATGTGGAAGGCGCCCACTGTGGCTTAACAGAGAGCTCTGCACTGAGCTGAAGCATAAAAAGGACGCTTACAGGAAGTGGAAGCTAGGACAGATGACTAAGGAGGCATATAAAGACATTGCTCGGGACTGCAGGGATAAAATCAGAAAGGCCAAAGGACAAATGGAGTTGCGACTAGCAAGGGATGTGAAGGATAACAGGAAGGGGTTCTACAAGTATATCAATAACAAGAAGAGGATCAGGGATGGTGTAGGTCCCTTACTGAATGGGGCAGGCATCCTCGTGACAGAGGATGAGGAAAAAGCTGAAGTGCTCAATGCTTTTTTTACTTCAGTTTTCACAAGCAAGGTCAGCTCCCAGCCCACTACACTAGGTACGGGGGACTGGGGAGAAGAGGAGAGGCCCTTGGTGACAGTAGGTCAGGTTAGGGACTGCTTAAAGAAACTAGATGTGCACAAGTCCATGGGGCCGGATGAACTGCATCCGAGGGTGCTGAGGGAGCTGGCTGATGAGATAGCAGTACCGTTGGCCATTATCTTTGAAAACTCGTGGCGAACGGGGGAGGTGCCAGAGGACTGGAAAAAAGCAAATATAGTACCTATCTTCAAGAAAGGCAAAAAGGACGATCCAGGGAATTACAGACCTGTCAGCCTCACCTCAATCCCTGGAAAAATCATGGAGCAGCTTCTCAAAGAATCCATCCTGAAACACTTGGAGGAAAATAGAGTAATCAGGAATAGTCAGCATGGATTTACCAAGGGTAAATCATGCCTGACCAACCTCATCGCCTTCTATGATGAGATGACTGGATTTGTGGATGCGGGAAGAGCCGTTGATGTCATATACCTTGACTTTAGCAAGGCTTTTGATACGGTTTCCCACAGCATTCTCATTGGCAAATTAAGGAAGTATGGGTTAGATGCGTGGACTGTAAGGTGGATAGAAAACTGGCTAGAACAACGGTTTCAGCGTGTAGGAATCAATGGCTCCATGTCAAGTTGGCAGGCAGTAACAAGTGGCGTGCCCCAGGGGTCGGTCCTGGGGCCAGTTCTGTTCAATGTTTTCATTAATGATCTGGATGATGGGATAGATTGCACACTTAGTAAGTTTGCAGATGATACCAAACTGGGGGGAACGGTAGACACCCTAGAGGGCAGAGACAGGATTCAGGGAGACCTAGACAAACTGGAGCAGTGGGCCAAGAGGAATCTCATGAGGTTCAACAAGGATAAGTGTAAAATCCTGCACTTGGGACGAAAAAACCCCATGTACTGCTACAGGCTGGGGAGTGATCAGCTAAATAGCAGCACTGGAGAAAAGGACCTGGGAGTCATGGTGGATGGGAAGCTGGATATGAGTCAGCAGTGTGCTCTTGCTGCCAAAAAGGCCAATGGCATACTGGGCTGCATCAGAAGAAGTGTTACCAGCAGATCAAGGGATGTGATCATTCCCCTCTATTCTGCACTAGTGAGGCCACATCTGGAATACCGTGTCCAGTTTTGGGCTCCCCACTACAAAAAGGACATGGACAAATTAGAGAGAGTCCAGAGGAGGGCAACCAAAATGATCAAAGGGCTGGAGCACAAGCCCTATGAAGAAAGACTGAAGGAACTAGGCTTATTTAGCCTGCAGAAGAGAAGACTGAGGGGGGATTTGATAGCAACCTTCAACTACTTGAAGGGTTGCTCCAAGGAGGAGGGAGCTCGACTGTTCTCGGTAGTAACAGAGGGCAGAACGAGAAGCAATGGTTTCAAGTTACAGCTGGGGCGGTCCAGGCTGGATATTAGGAAAAACTTCCTTACTAGGCGAGTGGTGAAGCAGTGGAATAAGCTGCCTAGGGAGGTGGTGGAATCTCCATCTCTGGAGGTGTTCAAGTCCCAGCTGGACAAAACACTGACTGGGATGATCTAATGGGAGTGGTCCTGCTTCTTTTGGCAGGGGGTTGGACTAGATGACCTTGTGGGGTCCCTTCCAACCCTATGATTCTATGATTCTATGATTCTTAAAAATATTTCCAGCTGGGCACTAGCAGACAAAAAGTCTCTAGGGTAGGATGTTACCTGATGCTTTTCCTTTTCTGTTAGGGCTTTTTCTGTTTCTCTTTGGGATTGATGACTTTGTTTACTGCCAATATGCGAATTATGCAGCACACACCTTCCTTCGTTTGAGACAGACCTGTTTGCCAACTTCATTCTGAAAGAAGTTTTAGCAAAACCATACAATGAAATCTCATAACTTCACATACAGTGTTGACACATCTTCTACCAGGGCCTCAAATGATGAGTTTTCAAATGATATTTTACCTGGCATAGTTGATTAAGATATTATTATAAGTGCACCTGCAGTGT
>ML681992.1:53456258-53471884 GCA_007922195.1 Podocnemis expansa
GAAGAAAGACTGAAGGAACTAGGCTTATTTAGCCTGCAGAAGAGAAGACTGAGGGGGGATTTGATAGCAACCTTCAACTACTTGAAGGGTTGCTCGAAGGAGGATGGAGCTCGACTGTTCTCGGTAGTAACAGAGGGCAGAACGAGAAGCAATGGCTTCAAGTTACAGCTGGGGCGGTCCAGGCTGGATATTAGGAGAAACTTCCTTACTAGGCGAGTGGTGAAGCATTGGAATAAGCTGCCTAGGGAGGTGGTGGAGTCTCCATCTCTGGAGGTGTTCAAGGCCCAGCTGGACAAAACCCTGAGTGGGATGATCTAATGGGAGTGGTCCTGCTTTTTTTGGCAGGGGGTTGGACTAGATGACCTCGTGGGGTCCCTTCCAACCCTATGATTCTATGATTCTTCCATTTTAAATTGCCATTGTGAATTTTCCGCTTAGCTGAACCTGGAGTGAGAATACTCAATCCAAAAGCAGATTTGTTTAGAAAATAATTTTTCATGTTGACTAAGTCAAAAAATTGTATTAAGAAAATAACAAATCCCTGAAAATAAAAAGGGTAAATGAAATCCTGTTCTGCGTAAATTGCCAAGATTTTGTGTGTGATATAACTACAAGGTAGACAGTCTGCAAATGGGAGTTTGCAAAAGAGCATCAACTGCTGTTGTAAGACTCGGCACCTGCGTTATGAAAAATAGTGACAAAAGGATCATTCTGTAGGTGATTCATGGTTCTAAAAGGAGAACTGAAAACTTCATTAGCATGCTTTTGAGTGTACAGGGTCTCTTGATGTCTTCGAGAGGCTCCCTCACATTACTGTTGCATCTGACCAAGTGGGTTCGAGCCCACGAAAGCTTATGCCTGAAGAAATTAGTTAGTCTTTAAGGTTCTCAGGACTCTCACTGTGTTAATTTACTGTATATCAGTTAGGTATTAATGTTTACAGTACTGAATTTGGTACCGGCACCTGAGATAAAAACACTGAACAGTTTGTTGCATTCTCAGTATACAGATTTAGAATACAAGTGTCCTACTATCACAGTGGTCTGCAACCTGCAGCTCCAGAGCCTCATGTGGCTCTTGAGTTTACTCTGTTTGGGTCTGCTTTCCCCCACCTTCATTGCGGGACCCTGCAGGTGATCATGCCAGGTTCCAGGGTCCCCACAATGACCACTGGGGGACCCGGCAGGGGCCCTCTCCTGTGGCAGGCATCCTAGCCCAGTTCCTCCCATCTTCTACCAGGAGGTAACACCCACTGTGGCTCTCAAAACATTTAGTTACTGAAGGAATTTTTTAAAAAAGCTGCTCTGATCTTTTCAGTTGCTGACCCCTGTGCTATCACCACTCAGTCAGCAGGCCAAGAGTGAATTACTGTAGCTATGAAGTAGAGCAGAGAAAAGAGGAAAGATGAGAGTCCTTTGCTGGCAAGCTCCAGTACTTGACACACAGATTTCCCGGAGGGAGGAACAGAAGTATCGCCTTTCCCCAAGTGTGAAGGCTACTAGAACAGCCGCTCATATGGACAGCATACATACCCTGTGCCTACATGGTTATACCATTATAGAGTAAAGTCCGTCACTGTTCTGATGCTTCATAGGTCCAGGATCAGGTTCTTGACGCAGTACTAATTTCAGAAGGTCTTGTCATGAATTTAGAACATCAGTGCTTATGACCATTTAAACTACATTGTGGATGAGTCTGAATGCAGTACAAATAGCTCTTCACAATAACTGTATTTCTGGCTTAACAGCATATTATTGTGTGTGTGTCCATGTGTGCCAAAAGTGATCTGTGGTTATGATAGCTCCATCTGGAAGTTCTTCTCAGTCAGTGGTGTTTTGTTTTCACACACACAATGTGGGTCATCTGTAAATTTTAGCAAAAGAAGATGAGTATCCTTTGCTGAATAACATACAAGGGTGCACACCCTTTTTTTCTACCACATTGGGTATGCATGCAGCACTTTGTTGATAAAGTGACAGAAAATTGATCATGTTAATTTACATGTATAAAGAACAAATCCACTGGGATATACATCAAAGAGCTCCAGAAGGTAGGACATACCCTTTCAGTCAGAGCCACAGACAATGAGACAATTTTATGGCACAAGTATATTGCTTTATCCTTTTATACAACCATTTTATATGCTTATATGCAACAGTGTTTAATGAAGTTCTAATTACAGAATTAACAGCACATTGTACTGATGAAAAGGTCTCCTGAAAATTTTTGATAGATTTTCTTTGCATGATTTTAGATTCTGATTGTTGGATGATCTGTAAGTCCTTGCACATTAATACACATCATTTTTTTTTTTTTACTCTTGTCTCTGTATCACCAGGCCTCCTGAACCTGTTTACAGCACTGTGAACAAACTGTGTGATAAACCACCTTCTCCTAGGCACTATTCCCCTGTCGAATGTGACAAAAGCTTCCTTCTTACAGCTCCCTATCCCCACTACCACGTAGGCCTGCTCCCTGACTCTGAGATCACAAGGTACTGCATGTGTTTCTACCTCACTTCCTTTACTGGATTGCATGAGCATCACTTGAATTGTTTGGTAGCCTCCACCTCACTGTTAAGGTCCCTCTTCTAAGGCTTGAATTTGTCTTTAACTTGGCTTCTACCTCTGCAGCATTGTACAGTGGAAGCCATGTGCTACTTCAAAACAATGTTGGCAGTCACGAGCCTAGAGGGAACACAGGCAGTGTTTATATGCATAGGAATGATGCTTTAAGTGTTTTACATGTTACGTATCACATGCTGTAGCTTAACCTAGCATCTGTTTTATTTCAGAAAAGTGACCAGGACTCCACTGTAAGTTGTAGGAGTTTGGATTGATGAAGCCATAAGTTTATGCCTGTTCTTCTTGCGTGTGTTTTGCTTTGATAGGTAACAGTCATAGATCATTTAAAATAACTTGAATAAAGACTGATTGTCTCTCCAAGCCAAATACTAGCTGACTCAGCATCTGAAATATTAGATTCCCTCACATGGCTATGTTCTGATGGGAGAATTTGCTGAGCTCAAAGGGTATGTCTACACTGGAGTCTTAGGTCGACTTAATCTCCTTTAGGTCGACCTAAGGAACTCCCTGGCGAAATTTAGAATTTATTAAGTCAACTTAAGCAATTGCTTAAGTTGACTTAACACCTGCCCTGAAAGTTGACTTAAGAGTTAAGTCAACTTCAGATGGCAGGAAGGGTCAGGGCCTTCCCCCCTGCCCAGCCCCAGGTCCTGATCTAGCTCTGGGATCCCTATCCGGCTTTGGGGACCTGATCCAGCCTCAGCTGCTGCCAGCAAGAGGCTTGGAGCTGCACACAGCACCATGCTGCTTCCTGCAAGAGGCAAAGGGCTCAGAGCTGGCTTCTGATACCAGTGGCAGGCAGCACAGAGCCTGATCCAGCCCCAAGCCATCTGTCGGTGGCAGCAGGAGCTGGCTCCAAGCCCTTTGCCACTTGTAGCAAGCAGGTTAGGGCCAGATTGGGCTCTGAGCTGCCTATCGGCGATGGCTAGGGCCACCTCCAAGTCCCTTGCTGCTTGTGGCAAGTGGCTTGGGCCCAGATCAGGCTCCCAGCCACCTTCCACTTGCAGCAAGCAGGTTGGGGCTGGATCGGGCTCCCTGCCAGCAGCAGCTGAGGCTGGTTCTGAACCCCTTGTGGCAAGTGGCTCAGGAATGGATCGGGCTCCCAGCTGGTTGCCGCTTACAGCAAGCGGCATGGAGCTGGATCTGGCTCCCCAGCTGCTTGCCAGCAGTGGCTGGGGCTGGATTGGGCCCCCAGAGCCAGTTTGGGACCTGAGCTGGAGCAGGGGGTAGGGAATGTCTACACTGCAGACGGTATAGACATACTCATAAGTCAACCTAACAAGGTCAACTTTTTGTAAACCTAAAGTTGACCTTGTTAAGTTGACTTAAAAGAGCCCCCCAGGGTGTGTCTATACCGATGACAGCAAAACTGCCACTGTTAGCCTGGCATTTTGGGAGTGCTTAGCAGCGAGTCTGAACTCACTGCTGTGCTCCTGGAAGTTGGATCCGTACGTCCTGGCCCCCTGGAGCCATACGGGATAGCTGACTGCAAGGCATTTGCGGTCAGCTTTCTCAAATGTTTCCTGGTGGCTAAGAAAGTCACTAGCAGTTACGGAAGGCATTGTATGTGCCTTGTGTAAATGTTGGTTTTCAGCCACTGAAAACTTGGCTCAGTGTACACTAGGGCCCAATGTAGACATAGCCAAAATGTTGAAAACAGTCATAATAAAAACATTGAATACAAATTGTGTTCAATGTTGCCTGGGGGAGCTTATGACATATTTAACCAGGGAAATCTCATTCAGGCTAGCTTCCTCTTTATAACTATTCTTCAAAGCTGTGTCTGGGCAGAACTTAGTCACTATAAGCAAATGGCTCAATGGCTTGGGGATGCAGGAGGGGGAAGCGATTTTAGGCTCAAAATTTCAGAAATGATAAGGGATTTTTGCATGCCTTAGTTGTTTGGATGCCCAACTTCAGCCATCTTAAAGCAGCGTATTACTCAAAGTGCTGAGCAGCCATTCTGTGAAAATCAGGTGTCACAAATTTCTGCAGCCAGATCCTGAAACATCTAAAATCTCTAGACCCTTAATAACTGGGTCAAAGAGATTTTTAGAGGCTTATGTTGCAAATGTAAAATAACAGAACATATCTAGTCTTTGGTTAAAAATTACTAACTTTAAATCCACTGGTACCATAGTTCAGAAAGGGCAGCTAGGAGACTGCATTCCTTATAGCTCCTGTCAAAGGAGACGTGAAATAGTTTGTGTTAAATAGTTAATTTTGTGATACGCTTATGTATACCTGAAATATGATAAAAGTATATTATATAAACAATTGTGTTTTCAAAGTGTAAACTCAGTGGTTTGACCATAGTGTCTTTTAAACAAAGTCTCTCATAAATCAAATCAGACAAATGTGTTTTTTTCTGAATTCAAGTGTAAACCTGCTTAGTCACCTATACAATGAATGGTGATATTCTCCTTGAAACCAATTTAATTTTTTTTCTATTTTGTAATAAACTATTAATTTAGAAGGTATGTTAACTGTTTAGAAGATGTGTATGCTGTGAACATTCTTAGTTATATGTTATTGTTATTAATTCAGAATACAAGATCTGCATTAGCTTCAAATATGTCCTCTCCTTCCTTCAGATCTCTCAACCCCTACTGTAGCTGTGATGCCTACAAGAAATCAGCCAATCAAACATGATTTGGTTGTGTATCGTTTGGCAATAGCAGTTATTTAAAAGAAAAAGACATGCACATGTGCATACACATACAGACAGAAATGCTTGGATCCATCAGGAAACCACAAGTCATGCAACAGCTAGCCTGTGTACCAGTCTGCTCTTATCTTCATTATTCTAATACTTCCTCCCTAGTCTGTTGCTCAGGCTATTCAGGCGTTCTGATAATAATGTTCCTGTAATGTAATTCAGACTGTCAGAGCAATTTATATGAAACTAACATTGTCTTTAATAACCTATGCTGGAAATAGTAAATGCAATTTTAAGGATAGGGCAAGCTTTAGAAGCAATGTGCAAAGGAAGAGCCAAACATGTTACAAAGCAGGGACAACAGCAGAAGTGTTAAATGGGAAGTAAACAAGTGAATTAATATCAGAAACAGTAACAGGGAAGAAACACTAAGGATTAGGAAAACAGATGTGAAATATATCACGGTTCTATTAAGAAAGAGATTAACATAGAATAAGCAATAAATGGATCAAACGAATGTAACAAAACAAGGTATAACATATGGTAACAGACAAACATGTGGACAGGAAATGAAGGTGATATCTCTAAATTTCTAGGCTGCACTTAACACTGCAGGGCCTGGTTCATTATTACTGATGCAAAGTGATTACAAAGGTCAGTACAAACTACCCTATTCTGATCAGATTGCATTTTGCACTGGTGTAAATAACTACATAATGTATGGTATGTTAATGAATTGGGTGTACGGGGTATGAGTACCTCTGGATGTAGTATCCTAAAAAGAAAATGTACCAGCCTAAAAGGGAAAAAATTCTCCCCACCTTGCCTAAAGAAGGAACAAGAAAATAGTTTAGATTATGTTTTGCTATTCAGAGATTTGCATCTGCAAAAATCATAACTCTTATTTACAGCACGAAATTAAAAAAAAAAAAAGACTGTTGTGGTTCTTATACATCCATGTCCTTATTTCCATAATACATAGCTAGAAAGCAGAGCAGGAGGACTTTAGGGAAACTATGAGCCAGGAGAGTTTCTCCCTCAAATCAGGATAATTTGAGAATGAACTGCTCGATCCCACTGGACCCTGGATGACTATAGGCAACTGTATTTCATTTTTAATGAAAGGACCTGAAAAGAAAAGCCAATATCTATAAGACAGAGCTACCAAGGGGCATGTTCTTTATTTCTCCCTCAGGCTGAGTGAATCTGATCAAGTAGCTCCTGGAAGTAAAGCCAGATCATCAGCTGCTGTGAATAAACAGAGCTCCAGGGCACTCAATGGATCTATGCCAATTTACACCAGTTGAGAATCAAGTCCATACAGTCTTTTGTTTCATGTTTGTATGAATAGCTGATCTTCAGACTTGTGTTGGCTTAAGGGTTTGGTACTGTTGATCTATAATCAGAGTCTTCTTTAAGAAGAAGGTGTTTGTTCTCTCCCCTGCTGTTGTGTGAGTGGGAACTTATACCAGGCCACCATATTTAACCAAATTAGTGATTTCCGCCATTGTTTGAAGAAACTCCAAAGAAAATACTGACGATTACCAGGCTGAGCACTTTGCACTGTCCTATGCTACATGCTGAGGTACTGGGAGTTATCAGTAGCTTTCTCTTTTCTTTGAACTTTTTTGTTCAGACACTGAACCTGACTGTTTAGGGAGGAAAGCCTGTGATTTTTTGCATAGAACTTGTTCCGAATAGTTATTTTGGGGGCAAATAATCTGAAACATGCACCACCTTGACCACCAAAGGAATAATGGTTTCTCTCAGGGTTCTGGCTCCTTGAAACACCTCATAGCAATTCCATTTTGAGTTATAACCTCAGAAATATGAACCTAGGTGCAGATTTTTAGAAGTGCTTTGCATGCGAACTTAGGGATAGGATTTCCCAAAGAATTTTGTTCTTATTTAGTCAGTAAAATAAATGATGAGATTTTTCAAAAGTGCTTACAGCATTGAATGCTTTTGCAAATCTGACCCAGTGTGTCCCCATGGGAACTGCTGGACACTGAGCACTTTAGAAATCTAGCCCTTGTTTAAATGCCTAAATGGGAACCATGCTGTTGTGAAAATCAGGCCCAAGTGTAGGTGCTGAAAATCTGACCCAAAATGATTTCTGTTTCTGGAAACATTCAAGCACCTCTGCTGTACAATAACTCTCTTAATTGCAGTTGGCCTTGTTTTGAGTAGGGCTATGGTTAGACCTACCTGAAGTCCCTTCCGACCCTAGTCTTCTAGCATTCTGTGGTCTCCACTGCTCTGAGCCCTCATCACAAACCATTCCAGAAGGACAGACCTTTTATGATCAGAGTTTCTAACTCGTAGGTCTCCCTTATCTCACCTGAATTCCACATCCCACCATCACTCAAGGAAGTCTCTTACCATCCCATGCCCCACTCTCCTTTAAGCCAAATACAGAATGACCTTCCCCCCTTCCTTCTCATAAGAGAACTTCTCTAGTGTATCTAAGTTCCAAAGCAGTAGCTGTGTTAGTTTAGTTCAGCAAAACAAGCAAGGAGTCCTGTGGTTAGTTAAAGACTAAAATATATTTATTGCAAGCGATAAATTTGTTCTACTGTATCTGTCAATTTTAGGTTTTTCTCATTAACATCAATCATCTTAAGCACATTCCCTAAGGAGAAGCTTCTGCTGGACTGCAGAAAATTTAGTTTTATAGATGGCATCACATTCCCTCCTGCAACTGAGGTATCATGTTTGATTTCCTTTCTCCCCACTTGACAACTGCTTATGAGAGAAAAAAGCCTCTCCTATTGCCACTCTACATAAGGAGTGAAGTGGTGTTTGCCTGGCCCCCAGCTGCCCATTTTGTCAAGGTTAATCTACTTAATAAGTGAGGAGAGCTCATAATCCAATACTCTGTGCTTATCTTAAACACAGTTACATGGCCTTTTGATGTATGATGTGTCCGAGCTTCTTAGAAGTTATAAGGGTTTGAAAAGTTTCAGCCATGTTCTCTCATTTCAGGATACAATAACTCCTCTTGTTCCCAGTCCGTTGCCAGTATAAATTAGTATCACCACAGTTGATGCTATTTTTTAAATTCTCTCATGATTTCTAAGTCTGGCCTCCTGATTTTCTGGGCCTTCTTCCAGAGGTCTGACTCCAAGGGGTCAGCAAAACTTGGTCTGGTTGTTTTAGACAAGACTGGGAAGACTTACCCTGAAGAGCCTGACATACAGTAAATTGTATGAAAATGGATCTCCTACAGAAGAATAGAGAACTGAATCCAAGGAGTCTCAGTGATTTATACACTAGCCTTCATCCTGCAAAGGCTAAGCGCCTGCAATTCTTATGGAAACCATGAGAGTTATAGGAGTTCAGTCCTTTGCAGAAACAAGTACTAGCAGCTTAGAGTGGTGGGGCTTTTATTGCTCTAGTGTCCCTTTCCCCTTGTCAGCTATTTGTGTTTTGTTTTTTAGCTGGGGTAGGCTGCTAAAGACAGTTAACAGTTAAAATGATACATCTAAAACAGTACTTCCTTTGTGTTTAGCATGCATGCCAGAAGAACTCTTTTGATCATTTTTGAAGTCCACATAGTGAAGCAGCATCCATCCCCCTTTCTCATTACCAATTGTTTAATATGATAATTAAATCTCAAAGAAAACATCTAACCACATCCCAAGCTATTTGGAATGCCTGACAGCCTGCAGACAGGACTCATCAAATCAACTAATACACAGCACAGAGTTTATGAATGTCCATCTGGGATCTGCCCCCTAACTAGACAACTTTATTTTACCTTTCTTTAATTTCAAACTGATTTTAAGCAATTTATTTCTATCTAAATCATATTCAATTATTCTTTTTATAGGTAAATTGTGAATAACAAAAACAAATTTAGGGAACAATTCTGTTTGGATTTGTTACTTTAGGTCAAATTCATCTAAATGTATAAGCCGGAAACACTGTGTTAAGGAGAAAAGTTGTACTTTTCATCGCTTTTATTTCATGGGATTAATTTCTGGACTAACCTGCATCTTGGATAATGCAACTGTAGTCAGCAATATTATGGTTTATTTTCAGGGGTTAAAGAGCACTGGAATGCAGCGAAACACCTTTCTGGGGCCTGCTATTTTTAGGGGCTCAGCGTTCTGGGCTGCCTAAAAACAGAAAATGGACCTGGAAAGCTGCATTCCAGGGCCACCATTTAAAAACAGTGGGCCCTGAAAAGCAGCGTTCTTGTTCCATTTTCTATTCTCAGGGGCCTGAACACTGAGCCGCTAAACGTAGCGGGCCCCAGAACAGTGTTCTGCCATGTTCCAGCGGGGAGGGGAGAGCGAGGAGGGCATGCCCAGGCCTCCCATACATGCGCAGGCAGCTCTTGGAGGCAGAAGCCCCCCAAGTACAGCCTGCAGGATGGATTGTCTCTCGGCCCAGCGTGCGGCTGGCAGTATGTGCTGGGGCAGCCCAGCTCATGTTGAGGGTGGGTGTTGGGGCCAGGGGAATGGATATTGTGGGCAGTAGCTGGGGTATGTGAAGGGGGCCACTGGACCCACCTGAGGGGGGTCTGGAAATTTGGGAGGGTTCCAGAGCCCCCCAAATTATACTTTAACCCCTGTTTATTTTCACCACCTGACTTGGCCCCCATTGTATCAATGTCAAAGATTCAAGCAGTCTTCAGGGTTGAATTGGTGAAATTTTACACTACTCACTTTAAATAAATAATTAGTCCTAATGCCAAAGGGCATAGGAAGAAGACTTATTTAAAATAACTCTCAATAAAATGCTTGGTTCAAGTCCTGTGGTGAAATTTTCAAAAGCACCTAAGTGACTTAGACTCCCAAGTCTCATTTTTAAATGTGACTTCAGACCAGATTTTTAAAGGTATACAGACATCTAAAAATGTCTGTAGGTGCCTTGTGGTATTTTAAAAAAATCACACTAGATGCTTATCTGCAGCTTTAAGTGTCTAAATACCTTTTAAAAATCAGAACTATAGGCATTTAAGAGCAGAATGCCCACTGACTTTGATTTACAAAGGTATTTAGGTAAAAATACACATAAATAGAGTGGCTTTGCCAAAATGCCTAATGTTGGGCAGCTACATCCCATAGAAGTCTATTTTGGTGTTTATGAAAATCCCACTAAATATCTATTTGAGTCCTCAACTATCTAAATAGCTTCGTATATCTGGCCTGTTGGTACTTCTGAGAGACTTAGGATCCTAGGTCACTTAAGGCCCTTTGATGATATTACCCAGGATCCTTTTTTCTTGAATTCTTTTATTCTTTGTGTTAGTTTTCATTAATATTTATGCAAAATATGAAATCTTATGTGGAACAGGATTTTCTTTTCCTTTCATTTGTTTTTAACTTTAACTTAAGACAAGTGTTGTTTAAATAAATCTTTCAATTATACTATTGCTAGTAAAAGAAATAAAGTGCCTAAGACTAACAAATTTATTTATTGCATGAGTTTTTGTGGGAGTTATTCAAACAGAAATGGCACCGCTTCCCGGTTGCATGCTTTCATAGTATTGTGTATAAATGAATAATTTCCTTTTATAGTAAGTGTATATATGAAACACATTACACTAGATATACTTATCCATCTTTATTTTTGTTGTCTAATATCTTATGTTATTGAGTTGATTAATTGAAATTGTTAGAAAGAGAGATGTTTTCAGAATTTCAGAGGGATCACTGCAGAGGAATCTTTGAACTTCCACATTTCGAGTGTTTCACAAAAATCAGTATACAGTAGTACAGCATCTGTTTATCCTTCTGATCGGGAAAAAGATTGGAGGTTGAGCCTATTGGTCATTCCCACCTCTGCTGTTGAGGTGTTATTTTCTTTGAACAAGTTCCTTAAGCTCTTGTCGCCTGACTTTATCCGCCAGTAAAATAATTCTTTTGCACATGGGAACTTTCTGAGAGTTAACTTCTGCATTTAAAATAGGATGGGTGACCATTTTAAGAGCTAAGAAATTATTTCACTTTAGTTCCTTCTTTCATGTTGGTGTTGAACCAGTGCCGTTTTGTAGAAATTAATGGCTTGATTTTCAGACATGCTGAGCATCTGCATCCTAGCTTAAGTTCAGCACCTATAAATATCAGATGATACATCCTTAAATCATAAAATGGAGCAGAAAACTAACAAGGGTTAGTATGTTTTATGCAAAGCTTGCTGTTGCAGTTCTATACGTAAAAGAAGACAAAAGTTCATTAATTCTCATTAGGAAAGCATCTATGAATTAAGCCTGTTGCTACAGTTACAGATTATATAACATGTAAAATGGTCAGCTTTATCTTTATCTGTACCAGCTTTATCTTTATCTGACCCATTACTACTTTCTTATGTATTTCATTTCTCTCTGAATGGTGGCATATACCCTTCTGATCTGTGAAAGGGTCACCTTCCAATAATCTCCTAATACTATTTAGCAGAAAAAAATGAGTGACTAAAAGCTTTTTTTTCTGCTTTATCTTAGAAATGGATCAAACCCAAATCCCAGATCCAAACACCATCCAACTTCTGAATGGTCCTAAACCAAATTATCTGTAGTGGGCACACACATAAAATATGACAAATCATATTCCAGAATTCATTCTAGTTAATGAAAGTTACAGTTGAAAGGTGTTCGATGGCCAATGTTAAAATTTAGTGTATTGGTTTCAGTCTCATTCCTGGTGGATGAGTTTCCATGTCATAAAGTACCACCATAACTGTAATTAATAAGCTTTATCAGTGTTTCAGCACAGAGACCAAAGATGGAATAGGCTTGGAAAATGAACTTCTCTTTCACCTCTAAAGAGAGATCAGAAATGAGTGAGGTAGGGTAAAGATGGCACTATGACTGTACCTGTTTTGAGAACAGGGCTGTAAATTTACAAGCTTTTGTCGGACCACAGTAGATGCTACCTTCAAAGAGAAAGGAGGAAAACCTAGTCATTATAGCAGCAGATTTTCTCATTCATTGTCCCTGTTTGCGAAATATACAGAATATATATATGCATGCATGCACAGAGAGCCACACGCAGGAGTGAGTGGACAGTGGAGTGAAGTTATAAAATTGATTGTATCTTGTGATCATTACTGCAGTTATAGGAACACATGCTGAAAGTAGAGTAGCCTTCAAACTGGTTATATGTAATCTGAAATGTTCTAGAATAATAATAATTAATAACAATGAAACTGATTCAGCCCTGGACTGGTCTAGTTTACACCACTGCAATTTCAAGGCTCATGCAATAAATAAATGAGTTAGTCTTTAAGTGTCACAGGACTCCTTGTTTCTTTTGCTGAACTAGACTAACACAGCTGCCCCTTTGGAACTTCATAAAACTGGTGTAATGCAGTGCTGACTCAGGCCTCAGAATTATGCTGCTGCAAAGCAATAACATTTTACTATTTAGCTATATTTTTGTACATACCACAGGTGTTGGTGATGGGTGTTGTCTTGCACTCCCTGGCTTGAAGATGATGTCCCTCAAACACATAGATGCTATAGAACAGTGGTTTTCAAATTTTTTTCTCAGACCCAGTTGGAAAAACTCATTTATGACCACGACCCAGCAACTTCATCTTTGAGCAATGCAGCCAAGTCTTTTGGTGGTGGCAGCAGGGGATGCCACAACCCAGTGCTTGAGGGTCTGTGACGCAGTACTGGTTGTAATCCTAAGTTTGGCAACCACTGCTATAGAAGGTAGTATTAGTGAATCCGTAGGTGACCCTGTTTTAGTACTGAACCAACACCCCAGTGTGCTGTTAGGAGGGGACTGTGTTGCAGGAGATGGAATGTTTAAATTAGGTCCTCGCTGCTTGTGGTTGGTGAAAGAGCCATGCTGGTTTGCAAAGCAGCTTTCCTGTCCTAATCAAACTGCAGCTGAAAGGACAGAAGTGAGAGATGGAAAAGACCAACGAGATTATCCAGGCCATCTCCCTGCTGATTCGAGGTTCTCTCCCCTGCTGTGCATTCTTCTCAGTTTTTATTGCTTTTCCAGTCTGCCAGGTTGTCAGTCTATCTACTAACACTGCAGTCACCATCATATGTTGGCACCTTTACAGTACTGTGAAAATGGATAAATTAATCATGATAAAAACATACGTCAATTATTTCCATTCTGCCAGAGTGTGGAAGTGGTAGGATAAGCTGCTTCTTCTAGTTCTGAGGTTTTTAAAAGGATGTTCAGTCCTTCAGGAATATTCATGTTATAATTAAGTTTATCTGATTTCAGCATACTATAAGTAATGATTAGCAAGCCATATAAGATTCAGTTGGGGTAAGCTCTTGGACATTTGAATATTTATCTGAACAACTCCGCATCCTTGAACTATTTTGTTTATTATTAATATACTATTTTATCCAGACTAGTTCTTCTTTTCCTACACTAAGCTATGCTTAAGTTTAGTGCCATTTTTGTAGCACAAAATGGAATTTCAGAAATATATCTCACCTAGGTTTGTCTTGGGCTGTTAATTCTGTGTGGGAAGATGACTGCTGTGTTGTGGTTTGTTTGTTTTATCCATTTTTCCTTTGTGTATTGCTATAGTTTGTAGCATTTAGCAGACAAATGAAATACATGGGTATCATTTTCTAAAATGCCTAAGTGATTTGAAGTTTTCAGTGGGACTTATGCTTCTAAATCCTCTAGAGTCTATGGGTAGTAAAAGCTCCTTTCTCTAAGACTTTACAGCCTATCACCCTGATCCTGCTTGAAATCCATCTGCATGGATAAACTTCCAGTGTCGTGCCTTGGGCATAATTAAAATATAACCTGATTGAGAGTAATGACCAGCATTAGGGAAAAGGGAGGCTGAGGATAGCAACTATGGACAAGTTCTAGGGGGGTAGCCATGTTAGTCTGCTTCATCGAAACGAACAAGGAGTCTGATAAAACGGGATGTCTGCCATGGAAGCTCATATGATAAGTAGATTTGTTAGCCTTTAAAAGTCCAACAGAACTCCTTTTTTGTTTAACTAGGACATTATGTAGTTGCACTCATTTGGACAGTGCACTAATCGTGGAGACTGTGAAGATTTTTTTTTTTTTTAGCTGTTCATAAAATAGAAGAAGGACCTCTGTTTCAGCTGTAGCCGTCACAGGAGAAGCATTTCCTGAACAGAAAGTGGAGACATGATGGCCAAGGGTGGAAAAATGATCCCAGATCCTGGGGGACAGAAATCAGTGACACAGCAAGCTGCTGTTTGACATTAGGCTCTGTTCTCTCAGCTGCCACGTAGAATGGTGCCCACAAAGAATTCACTTGCATTAACTCATAAAAGACCTTGGGTAACGTAGCCAAAGGCACCTACATGACGAGGGACTCTAAGTCTCACTGACTTTCCATGAGACTTGGGCTCTCACATACCTAACTTGCTGTTAAGTAAATCCTCTACTGCTCTCACCAGCCCATACATTGCCCCAAATTGAAAAACTCTTATTTCTGGCTGTTTTTTCTTTGCTTTTTTCTCATTTGCATGAGTGTCAGAAATGGCAGCTCTGTCCTCCAGGAAGAACATTTTTAAGCAGTTGCTGCACTTTTCAAGTAGTTGGAATTATTAAGTTTTGCGCACCTAAGGCAGTGGTTGTCAAAGTTCGGGTGGCGACCCAGTACTGGGTCACAGACCCGCAGCTACTGGGTTGCAGCACTGATGCACCGAAGTGAGGGCTGCTGCATTGTGCTCCCCACCTGGCCAGCGCTGCTCTTGGGAGTGGGAGGGTGGCTGCCCCTCACTCCCTGGCTGGCTAGAGCTCTGCCGGGGAAAGGGAAGCGGCTGCCCTGCAAGCTCCGGCAGGCCAGAGCTGCTCATTGAATCATGGGGTTGGAAGGGACCTCATGAAGTCATCTAGTCCAACCCACTGCTAAAAGCAGGACCACTCTCACTAAATTATTCCAGCCAGGGTTTTGTCTAACCAGGCATTAAATGTTTCCAAAGATGGAGGTTCCACCATCTCCCTAGGTAACCCATTCCAATGCTTCATCATCTTCCTAGTGAGAAAGTTTTTCCTAATCATAGAATCATAGAATCATAGGGTTGGAAGGGACCCCACGAGGTCATCTAGTCCAACCCCCTGCCAAAAAAAGCAGGACCACTCCCGTTAGATCATCCCAGTCAGTGTTTTGTCCAGCTGGGACTTGAACACCTCCAGAGATGGAGATTCCACCATCTCCCTAGGCAGCTTATTCCACTGCTTCACCACTCGCCTAGTAAGGAAGTTTCTCCGAATATCCAGCCTGGACCGCCCCAGCTGTAACTTGAAACCATTGCTTCTCGTTCTGCCCTCTGTTACTACCGAGAACAGTCGAGCTCCCTCCTCCTTGGAGCAACCCTTCAAGTAGTTGAAGGTTGCTATCAAATCCCCCCTCAGACTTCTCTTCTGCAGGCTAAATAAGCCTAGTTCCTTCAGTCTTTCTTC
>ML681992.1:53476884-53583223 GCA_007922195.1 Podocnemis expansa
TGGACTTGTGCACATCTAGTTTCTTTAAGCAGTCCCTAACCTGACCTACTGTCACCAAGGGCCTCTCTTCTTCTCCCCAGTCCCCCGTACCTAGTGTAGTGGGCTGGGAGCTGACCTTGCTTGTGAAAACTGAACTAAAAAAAGCATCTAATATCCGACCTCAGCCACCCCAGCTGCATCTTGAAACCTTTGCTCCTTATTCTGTCCTTTGTTACTACTGAGAACAGCCTAGCTCCCTCTTCTTTGGAGCACCCCTTCAAGAAGTTGAAGGTAGCTATCAAATCCCTCTCTCCCCCCCACCCCAGTCTTCTCTTCTGCAGGCTAAATAAGCCAAGTTCCTTTGTCTCTCCTTATAGTAGGGGGATGGCTGCCCTCCCAGGAGGAGGGCAGCTGCCCCTCGCTCCCCTGCTGGCTAGCGCTGCTCATGGGAGGGTGGTAGTTGCCCTGCATGCTCCCGCAGGCTGGCACTGCTCATGGGAGGGGGGCAGCTGCCCCTTGCTCCTCGGCCAGCGCTGCTTCTGGAAGGGGTGCGGCTGCAGCTGCTTTGCATGCCCGGCAGAGCCGGCGATGCTCCTGAGAGACCGGCCAGTGCTGCTCCCCATACCACGCAAAGAAGCACTTTATGCTTCTGTTGGCCTGGTACATGGGGACCCCATCTTCGCCACAGCCATGGCCACTGCTGAATTTTCAGATGCTGGCCTCTTTTTCTTATCGGAGTGGATGCTGCATGGCAAAAGGGTCCAGACCTGGGCCTAAGGAAAAAAGTTTGACAACCACTGATATAAGGCAAAGAGTAATTACCTAGAAATGCATAGCCTTGTTTCTTTCTGTGGATTTAGCTTTTAATGACATAGCCCTCTGGGAACCTGTAGGTGAATTGAAAAGCTTTTGCTAAGCCATTTTAAAAACCTGTTTAAGATTCCATCTTAATAGCAGAGTGTGCATTAGGCAAGTAAAGATGATCTTTTTTTCAAAGCATAGAGCTGGGATTCTGATTAGCTATGTTCAGTTTTGGTTTAGCTGCATAGTTCCTACATTACTTAGACTCAAGTTTTAAAATGTATTTAAATGTTGCTCCATTCAGCATAAGAAAGCCTGAATGATTTAGCAGCCTAAAGGCTTGTCTACATACGGGTACTCAGAAAAAGTAGTCTGAATTAACTAAAATTGTGAATTCGAAGTGGATTAGTTAAACAGCGTTAAATCCTTGTATGGACACTCTCATTCAGAATTAAATGGGCGTTATTTCAGGTGAGTTTAAGGCCACTTTAATTCTCAATGAGAGTGATTACCCATGGGTTTAATGCAGATTAGCTAATCCACTTTAAATTCTCATCTTCAGTTAATTCATGCTAATTCTCTTGAGTTTTTCCTTGTAAACAAAATCTCAGTGCCTAAATCACTTTGCAAAATTGTACTTAGTGATCTAAATCATATTGCTTAATAATGCTGAGTGGAACAGTACCTAAATACCAGTAGAGATCTGGGCTTTAATCTCTCTGTGCCTTAGTTCCTGCTTCATAGATAAATTCATAAATGTCTCTAAGGTTTTATTATTTTAAAATCAGGACTACCTGGAATTTTATAATACACCTATCACTGTGCTATCTGGATGCTTGGATGTGTAAATGCCCCAAAATATGAACTTAAAGTGATCTTTACATTTTAATACGAAAAAGCAGTTCTTCTCAACATCTGAGTGCAGGAGCCTGTGATTGTTACAGTTAACAATAACTCCCCAAGAAAATGGCTTTTATCCCTTCTGGGGTGGAAGTATTTAGAGTACTCAGCTGTAATTTCCCAAACCACAGCAGCGTTATTGTTATAATCTGCAGCGTTTTGGACTCATTTTAAAGTAGTTCAGAGGAGATGCTATTTATTGTGAGTTCTTGCAAGGGAAATGCAGAATCCTGAACTTGGACTCTAGAGATGAGAGACAGCTGAAACCAAACAAACATAAGTGACATACATATGGGTGTCTTTAGAGCCAGTAAAGCTGATGCTGCAGCTGCCTCAGACCAGAACGAACAAAAAGTGCTGTATAAATACTAATGTTTACTGTCAGGGGTTTCTTAGTCCCTGGGTCCTGATAAGCAAGTAAAGAGAGGAGAGAGCTTCATATTAGCTATGTAGAGATGGAGGCAAATCAAACCTCTTGATCTTAATATCTCAAACTATGGAAACAGTTTGGTTCTGAAACTGAACTTTCTGAATTTGGTCCCAATTTAAATAATTTGTCACTTTAAATTTACAGTTAAAATTTGCTAGTGTTCTGGGATCTGAAACATTCATATTTTAAAGACTTTTAATTTATTTTTATTTTTCATTAATTTGAATGGAAGAAGTCAATTCATCTGATTTTTTTTCTGTCCCCCACCCCCCAACTAAGCCTGATAGTGCTTAAAACTTTTAGCATAGCTGCATAAAAAACAAGGTCCTTGTGGATTTTAATGTATTTGTGCTTTGTAGCTGCTAGAATGAGAGGGAGGAAGTATTTTGATTTGCTGAACTCAGATTCTGAAGAACACTGTTAAAATAGGAGGTTGAAATGAAATATTAGCATCTCCAGAGAGGTGAAAATGAAATTTTCTTATGCCAAAATATCTAAATTGATATTTTATGTTCATGAGATAAATACTTCCATAAATAACATGTTTGGAATTTCATATATAGAATTTGTCTTGTGTAATATGGAAATCACTTAGTTGTGTTCATACTGGGAGTTTAAAATGTGTTGTTTCTGGAATATGAGGCACTATTCACATGCACCAAGTTAAATAACATTTTTTAAATCAGACTGACTGACAAGTCTTACATTCTGAAGAGCACTGATCATGCCCATAAGAAAAATCTGCCCTTATCAGTAGCATGAAAACAGTGATTCTTCAACTGATGATCCTTTTGTGGATTCTGAATATAGATATGCATGTGTATCATGAGTCTAAGTCTGGAATTTTTCTTGCAAGCAATGTCTGTTGCTTTGCACATGCCCTGTAATTCTCCTCATGCACTGACCCATAAAGATCAGTGTGGAGTGATACTTCTCCAGTTCCTTCTTACTACCACATGGTCTGCATTGGAATCTTCTGTATCCTCAGCTCTTTTTTTACTGCATCATTGCTATAGATGTGACATAAACAGTTATGTTTTGAATTATTTTTGTGTAGTGTAAGTAGGTAGTTGTTTTTTCCCTTTTTCCCTCACTATAATGAATTTCCCCTTCTCCCAAGAAGCCTGGGATTATGCCCAGGATTGGAAAATTCAGAAACTGCGCTTTCTGCTTTTCTGCGAAAAATGACCATCAATGCTGACTCTGCCACCTGAATGAGGTTCATACCTCAACCAAGTGGAGCATGTGCAAAACTCATGAGACTTAAGTGAACACCTGATAGAGACAGCAATGAGATCCCAATTCAGTCTGGGTCAGGGACAACGGCATATATGTTAGCCTTATTAGGAAACAACTCCCCTTTGAACATAAGTTCAGGAACAGAGGCTCAGATTTCTCATTTGATGAGAATAAGTGGCACGCTCATAGACACATGAAGAAACTGTTTTTATCAAAGACAATGCCAAAGAGAAGGTATCCCTCCCTGGTCCTGTTGAAGTATGGAAAGCCAATGAGCACAAATGCTAAAGTTTTAGGCAGGCGTAGCTCTTTGCATCAAAAGAAAGTAATGTGCAAGCATACAACTCTGCCAGTTCTGGTACTGATTCGGAAGGCTACGACGTGTAGAGCAATGAGTACAGTGCGTCAAACTATCTTTACTGCTGTCATTAGTTTTTCCATCTCAACTGATTCATGAATGTGTTATCTAGGAAGTGTTTAGTAGTAGCTGATTGGAGAGCACTCACTGATTTTCTGTGGAGGTACTTCCTTCACTAAACAAAATGTGCAAAATCAGCAGAGGTTTTTTTTCCTCCCCTCCTCCCCCCTTCCTGCTGTGTTTGCATAACGTGTGCTCATTAGATTCAGGAGGTGCAAACAGGAAGGTTTCTCCTGGGTCCTTTATGTGGATATCTGAAGAGGCAATATGCAGAAGAGAGAATTTACTGTTAGCAAACAGGAACAGTAGCAGGAAGGGGAACTATAGGACATCTTAGCATAATTTTCCTAGTAGCATGTGTAACCCAGTCAGTGTGACATTCTGTTCCCCTCCAGTGCTGACTAGATAGAAGTAGAATCTGAAGAGTTGATGAGTCTCCTGCCGCCTTTGCTAATGAAAGAGGGTATTTTAGCTCAAGTAATTGAGGTTCATGTTTTCAGAACCAGAGATCTCAAATTCAAGCCCTGATGCCAGAGGCCCACCCGGGAACAGTGGGTCAGACACTCTTCCCTTTCCTATCTATCATTTCCCTCCTTTTAGTGGTGCTTGTGTAACCTTTGAGTGGGCTAGAGTTCATTTAATTGCCATTCTCCACTGCCTAAAAAGAAATAATATAATTTAAACCCCAACTTCCAAAGAGAAGCAGCTGGAAACCCAGGATTCAATATGTAAGGGACTCACAGCAAAGATTGTTCAGTTCCCCATGGCACATTAAAATACTACCTAAAGACAAACATAATGAACTTTATTAGCTACTAACATGATAACTCTTACCATAAGAAAAACAAAATGAATTTAAACAGACAAGGCCCTACAGAAACATTGTGGGAAAGAAACCCGAGAGTCCCAAAGTTTAGGTGGTTCACTCATATCTCAGTTACAGTCTCTTTTCAAGTCCAAAGGTTTGACTGCAAGAGCAGCAATCCTCTTCATTGGTTGCAGGGATCTGAGGTGGGAATCCATGCAGGCTTTTCTTTCTCTTACGTACCATCCAGTCAGTTTACTAGTTAACCAGCAATAAGTCACACATGAGAAAACTCTGCTACAAAATGCTCCACAGCAGGGAGAAGACATACGATTTCCCACAGCATTCTTATCAGCAAGTAAAGGAAGCATGGTTTGGATGAATGGACTGTCAGGTGGTTAGAAAGCTGGCTAGATCATCAGGCTCAGTGGGTAGGGATCAATGGCTCAATGTCTAATTGGCAACCAGTAATTAGTGGAGTGCCCCAGGATTTGGTTCTGGGGCTGGTTCTGTTTGACATCTTCATTAATGCAGTGGTCCCCAACCTTTTCTCTGCCGTGGCCCACCTTGATACCTTCAAATTTTTTGAGGCACACCACCATTAAAAACTCATGACTATTCATATTAATTTAAATTACTTACAAATATTCATGAACCATGGCACAGTGTTTCGGAAATGCTGCTATATGGGGTAGTAGGGGTAGCAGAGCAATGGTGGCAAAACAGGGGAGGTCAGGAGTTGTGTACGGTGGCAGGAGTGAGTGTGGGGAGCAGAGCAGGGCAGGGGTGGCAAAAGAGGACAAGAGCAGTCATGGGGAACAGCACAAGGGTGGCAAGAGAGGAAGGGAGAACAAGAGTGGCTTTGTGGGGGGCAGGGGGAACCTGGTTAGTGGGAAGGTAGGGCAGGGTAGCATGGTGCAGCACCCACTTTCCCCTTCTCCACAGTGGCTCCCTCACTCAGAGCAAATCCTCACCCACTGCTGCTCCCTCCCTGTCCTCCCAGCCCCCCAGCCCCCTGCTGCCTGTGATTGACCCTCCCATCACTGCAGGGGCCAGAACTAGGCCTCCAGCCCCCAGCTACACCCCCCCACAGCCACCCCACCCCACCCAGCTACTCACACCCCCAACCAAATAGGCACCTCACAACCCCATTGGGAACCACTGCATTAATGATCTGGATGATGGGATAGATTACACACTCAGTAAATTTGCAGACGACACCAAGCTGGGAGGAATGGTGAACACACTGGAAGTCATGGATAGGATTCAGGGAGACCTAGACAAATTGGAGCATTGGGTCAAATGAAATCTCATGACGTCCAACAAGGAAAATTGCAAAGTCCTGCACTTAGGATGGAAAAATCCCGGGTACTGCTACAGGCTGGGGACCGATTGGCTAGGTAGCAGCTCTGTAGAAAAGGGCCTGGGGTTTATGGTGGATGGAAAGCTGAATATGAGTCAACAACATGCTCTTGTTGCCAGAAAGGCCAATGGCATATTGGGCTGCAGCAGTAGGAGTGTTGACAGCAGATTGAGGGATGTGATTATTCCCATCTAATCGGCACTGGTGAGGCCGCATCTAGAATACTGTGTCCAGTTCTGCAGAAAGGATGTTGACAAATTACAAAGAGTCCAGGGGAGGGCAGCAAAAATGATTAGGGGGTCGGGGCATGTGATTTAGGAGAGACGGAAGAAACCAGGCTTATTTAGTCTGCAGAAGAGAAGACTGAGGGGGGATTTAATAGCAACCTGCAGCTATTTGAAGGGGTGCTCCAAAGAGGAGAGAGCTAGGCTGTTCTCAGTGGTAACAGAGGACAGGCCAAGGAGCAGTGGTTTCAACCTGCAGCTGAGGAGATCGAGGTTGGATATTAGGAAAATCTTTCCCACTAGGAGGGTCGTGAAGCATTGGAATGGGTTGCCTAGGGAGGTGGTGTAATCTCTATCTTTGGACACATTTAAGGCCCAGTTAGATAAAACCCTGCCTGGGTTGATTTAGTGAGAGTGGTCCTGCTTTTAGCAAAGGGTTGGACTAGATAACCTCATGAGGTCCTTTCCAACCCTATGATTCTACGATCTTGCTGTCCACTCTTGGCTCAGCTTCTCCCAATCACACATTGAGCATGTGGACTTTTCTCACTGCAACTCTCTGTGGCTGCTGCTCTCAAACGGCTGCTCTCATGGCATCAGACCACAGCAGCAGTAGAAAACTATGTGGAGCATGCTCAGTGCTCCCACCGACTTAACTTCCAGAAGGTTCTGGACCTGGACAGCCAAATCTGCCCAGCGAAATAAACCAGTTTCAAGAGATCCCTAAAAGAAAGAGCTCCTTTAATTAGGCACATGATCACACTTACTGATTACCAAAGCTGGGTTGAGGAAGCTGATGCGCATGTGGAAGAATGAGGATAAAGTATTGAGGATGAAATTCTACTTCACTGAAGTCAATGAAAGATTTGCCACTGACTTCAAGGGGCATCAGTCTCATCCAGGTTTTTCTAATCCAGCGTAAGGCAATGAAATACCAATATGTTCTGAACAGTAGGCTTGTCATGGTCATATTTTGAAGGCTTGTTCCTTGAACCTAAGGTCAATTGACAAATCACTCAAAGATCTCTTCTATAGACTATTCCAAATGAATTATGTCTTAAATGACAGGTTATTTTTTTGTATATATTTTAAGCTATAGAAACAAAATGAGGAGGGGTTCTTCACATGATCTGAAGGGCAAATCTATTTACTTTGGCCTAAATACTGCAACACGAGATGCTGTCAGATAATAAACCTATGAACATATTATTGCTGTACAGAAGTTTAGCTCTTACTAATTACCACTAGAGAGAAACAGATCTTTTAGAAGACTTAATACTGAACAAAACAAAAAAAAATCTGTTTTAAAGACTTCTTCATGAACTCTGTTGTAGTTTTTCCCATTTCTCTGAATCACTTTGATGTTTTAACTGACCATCTGTAATGGTCCTGAATTATAATAGTAGGCTGGTGTCTTGTAAAGACATAGACACTCATAGAAAACCGTTTAAAAAGATACAACTTAAACTGGTATCAATCAACAAAACTGCAGCCATTGTCCCACTGAATGGATTTGCGTGGTATTCCTTACCCATCATCCATTAATGTGGGGTATAATGCAGATTGGTGTTATTTTCTTTCCATTTTAGGTGTTTTTGTGTCCTCAGTACTGTAGAGTCTGAGTGCCTCATAATCATTTAAAGTATTGATTTTCACATGTCAAGCAGAGAATTACTAGTATCCACATTTTTACAGCTGGAAGACTGAGATACAGCAAGATTAAGTGATTTGGCCAGGGTCGCACAAAAAAAGTCTGTGACAGAGTTGGTCAATTTCAGAGTTAATAAAATGAGCCACAGATAAAACACACTTTAAAAAGTAGCTTTCCAAATTCAAACTGCTCCACAGCCTATATGTGAAAAGGAAATTTAAGATTCCATTAAATCCCCTGCATCTTTAAGGGGAAAAAAAGAGATCAAGATAGTGTCTTTGGACTGTAGAATAATTCCACAGGGAATTTGCAGAAGCCCTCTTATTTATATTGAGGCTGGGCAAGGAGCTAAATCCCAAGAATTCAGCAAGATTAGAAAGGACTAGACCTTTTATGAGTAACAAGGACACCCAGAGCTGTTATAATTACTTCTGAGAAAACATTCGGAGGGGATCTGAAGCCTCATGCTTAAGAACTTTAATCCAATCTCCCATGCATTTATTTTCATCCCATTCTGTAAGTTTCCCCATCTTCAAAGCGTTTGACGAAGTGGGATTTTCTCCCACAAAAGCTCATGCGATGAATAAATCTGTTAGTCTTTTAAGTGCCACAGGACTCCTTGCTTTTTTTGCTGGACTAGACTAACATGGCTGCCCCTTTGGAACATGTACTGTAAGGAGTAAGATTGCACTGGCCAGATTAAATGTGGAATTCACTAAATGAAATAATGGATCTTTTTCTGGTCTTATTTCAGTGTTTCTGGAGCTCTGTGTAAGGGAAGGGGGCAATAGTGGAAACTGATATTTAGTTAGCTTCATGGGGTAGCTAAAGGCATTTTATTTTGCTTTTACAATGTATATTATAGATATGATATTTAGATGCAAATTTAAATTAGATCAGATGCCTCAGATATCTGCAATGTTTCAAAACCTATTGTTGGGCCATGAGTAAATAGGCAATCGGGCTATACCATTTAATCTGGTACAAAAATCAGTATTTTATAAGCAGAAGAAGCAAATGATTACTGACTCATTCTCTTGGTTTTTCTAATGACCCAGAGTTGTTTTGTTTGCAGGACTCTATTGTTTGGAAAGAAGATTATTTAAACACAGTGTTGTTTAGCAGATAATTTTCATAAATAGAAAAAAGAAACAAATTAGATACCAAAATAAGATACCAAAGGAACTGGAATTATTATAGAAGCCTGTTATCACAAGATTTTCTGCAAGTCTTGCAGATGCAAGATTTGGAAACTTGGATGAGCATCCAAACTATCTTTACAGCTGCCATCAATTTTTGCATTACAGCTGTTTCCATAAATGTGTTATCTGTGAAGTGTTTATTATTAGCTGATTGGAGAGCACTCATACATTTGCTATGGAACTGCTTCATTCACAAAATAAAATGTGCAAAATTGAAGCAGGAGGCTGTAATGGTAGTCTGGGAAGTGTTAACATAGTAGTTGCATCTTCAGATAAACCTCCTTTGCATGTCTCTTTCCCTTTTGGGCTGCTATGTGTGAATTGAAATCTGTTAATGGTCCTTTTTGAGATTAGCATATTTTCATGGTATAAATTCAGCTGCAATTATAGATCCCAGTTTGAGGTGCAGCAAACACACGGAGGAACGGAGCCGAAGTGCAAAGATCCAAAGAGAGAGCAGTACCTTTGGAGCCAAAGATAACAAAGGGAGGTTTGATCTTAATTAAAAGTGATGTTCTTAACCCAAACAGAGAAGAACAGAAGCCTTACTTATCACATTCAATAAAACGTATTTAAATAAAAAGATAAACAGAATACTGGAAGCTGTATTCTTAAGAGGATCCTAATTATACAAAGTATTTGACAAACTGGAAAAAAGCTTGCTAAGTTTTAATAAAAGAAAGCTTGGACTCCTTCTGCTGTCTTCCCAGGATGTATCCTATTAAGTCAAGTAACGGTATTATACTGATTCCCAGGCGTGTTACAAATTAGCTGTTCATTGTTTCCCTCACGAATATGTAGCACCAATAATTCTTAGAAAGTTTTAAATCCAGCTTTTCTGCACCCACCACCAGCACCCTACATAGACTCTAATACAGTTTTACTCAATTTATTTTTCCTGTTGGGTTTATAATTAACCTATTTGCTTTAGTGACTAGCAAAAACACCAATAAAATGCTTCATGGGCACTTGATCATAAGCCAAATTTCTCTTCAAATATTGAATTTAATATGAGTTCTGCCCAGGTTTACTGTTGTGTAGATACATGAGAATTGCTGTAATGGACTAAATAAATGATCCATCTAGTCAAGTATTCGTTCCAGTGCCTGATAAATTGAAGGAACTGCATTGATATCAACAGACATTTATGTGAGCTTCCAGATGGAGCCTTGATTTTTTCCTGACACTACAGAATAATTAATGACAAAAACAATCCGGGGCCAGTGGAAGTGACATATGTGCAAAGATACATAGCTGGGATTTTCAAAAGAGCAATGGTGACTCAGGTGCCCAGATTCTTGGATTTTAGTCTAAATAACAAAACAGCTTGTCCAAAAAATAACTAACATGAAGTGGGCATATACTTTTCTTTGAGTATTTAAAGTAGGGGTCTCAAACTTGTGGCCCGTGGGCCGCATGCGGCCCCTAAAGTTATTTCCTGCAGGCTGCAAAGACACTATTGTTAATGATACTTGCAATATTGTCATATGAAAAGGTTACAGTGGTGTGGCCCTCAGGTTAATGTGCTAGTTATCATCCGGCCCTTGTGATGATTTGAGTTTGAGACCCCTGATTTAAAGGGTCCAAGGAACAATGTGAGAGAGAAGAAAGAGGATGCAGGTAAAGAGGTGAAATTAAGTGAAAAGAAAAAGTAGACCATGTGTCAGGAATAACTGCCCCTTATTAGACATGGGAATAATCTCTGAAAAGCAGAAAGCATTTAATTAAAACTGAATTCAAATATCTTTAATGGCTTGGTTCTGTATCCATTCACCGTGACATTTTTTCTCATGATTTTAATTCGTAACATGTAGTTCGCACAATATCCGTTTCTGAAAACCAGCATGTGTTTGCATCGATCATACTTGTAAAACTTCCAAGATATCAGAGCCTGGAGTGCTTCTCTTTCAAACGGTATTCTTAAATAGAGATGTTATCAGCACAAAAACTGTCAGATAGCTTTTTTCTAACCACAGGTTTAATTCTTGTGGTGATGAAAATGCCTTCTCAGACCTTTTCACCCTCTATAAACTATAGTTGATCATTGTCTCATAATAAAGGAGCCATATCAGGACTGATGTAAATGGGCTTGAAGATAGAGCATGTTTCACCAGCTTAAAATATGGATATTGACTTCAGGCAAGAACTCTGAATAATGGGTGAGGGCATCAGTTCTATTATTCCAGCAGCTGCCCCAGGAGGCATCGTACTTCAGAGAAATCTTCTGAATCACAATTTCGCCCATCTCCCCCTTGCTCCTAGGCAGTAGTAATTTACCGCTGACCTCTATCAGCAGCAAATTGCAACACTCCCTTCAACGGCGCAGTTTAGGATTCTGCTTGGACTGAATTTTAAAGCCTCTCCTGAACCTGGAAGTGTCAAGCTGACCCAAACCTGACAGTTCCCCATCAAGACAAGTGCAGAGTACTGCATATAGGATGGTAGAATCACATGCACTGCTACAGACTCAGTACCAATAGGCTAGGCAGCCATTCTTCAGAAAAGGACGTAGGGGTTACAGTGGACAAGAAGCTGGGTAAAAGTTAACAGTGTGCTCTTATTGCCAAGAGTCTAGCAGCATATTTGGCTGCATTAGTAGGAGCATTGCCGGGAGAGCAAAGCAAGTGCTTACTCACCTCTGTTCAACATTGGTGAGGCCTCATCTGGTGTATTGTGTCCAGTTTTGTGCCCCCCACTGCAGCAAGGTTGTGGACAAATTGTAGGGAGTTCAGCAGAGGGCAAAAAAAAATTATTAGGGGGCTGGAGCACTTGACTTTTGAGGATAGGCTGAGGGAACTAGGCTTGTTTAGTCTGTGGAAGAGAAGAACAAATAGGGATTTGATAACATCCTTTAAGTACATGAAAGGAGGTTTGAAAGATGGTGGAACTAGACTGTTCTCAGTGATGGCAGGTGACAGAACTAGGAGCAATGGTCTCAAGTTGCAATGGGGGAAGTCCAGATGAGATATCAAGAAAATATTTTTCACTAAAAGGTTAGTGATGAACTGGAATGAGTTACCTAGTGAGGTGGCAGACTCTCCATCCTTAGTGGTTTTAAAGTGTGGCTTCGACAAAGGTCTAGTGGGGATGATTTAGTTGGGGTTGGTCCTGCTTAGAGCAGGAGGTTGGACTAGATGATCTCGTGAGGTTGCCTCTAATGCAAACTGTTTATGAGTCTATGAACTTGGGCCAGTTCTGCTGTCTTGTCCTTGGGGCTCAGCCTGGTGACGGCTTCTGTGACCCCATATGAGCAAGCCATCTGCATCTGCCTCGTGCCCACGGGATTAGTGCCATGGTGACTGTCTGGCCTCTTCCTGCTGTCCCCATGTGCTGCAGAGTGAATGTCACCAACACGTATTGGCACGCTCACAGCTCAAAGTGATGTGGATGGTAGCTGCCACTGCACCAGCTCCACAGGGAGGAAGTAGTGATCAGAGACTTGCTGACCTCTGCTGGAGCCCAAGTGTGTTGTGTCATTTTCCAGGACTGTCCAGACCTGAACGCAACACTTGTATTCAGATCTCTTCATACTCAGGTCAGACTGTAAGGCTCTAGCTTAGCTATGCTAACCAGTGAGTTGGTGAAGAGAGCCAAGGGTCCAACCATTTATCTCTTCTCCCCAGACATTTCCCTGGGATAGGGAGTAAGCACATGAATAGCCCTGCTGGCTTCTTTCTGCCCATTCCAAAGGTCCAAAAAGGCAAAGCAGAAGCACAAGGAAGTTTCTCACTGGATGGACTTGTGGGGCTTGTCTACTCAAGCATGTAGTCAATGAGTGTATAAATTTACCACAGGCTAGCTTGCTATATACTGTCCATGTGGACCCTCCTACTATATGCCAGAAATTCTGTCATGTGTTTTGATCTATTCCAATTTCAGTGTGGAGCAGATCAAAGAACTTCTCATGTGGAGTAGATTTATACATAGTCTGAGGCACAGTCCAGATCCATGTTAGCAATAATTTGCTTCTGTATTTTAGCAAGTGGAGACTTACCGCATGCAACTTGCAGTACCTTTACTAGGAATCTCATATATAGATATTGTTCTTTATATGAGACATTTATGGATACTCGCCCACCTCCCCAGCTTGCCTTTCCATGAAAATACAACAGTGTAATTGACATGTAACTTTGTTGGTCAAGCATCATTTTTTTCCTCTGACCAGGGAGGATAAATATCTATCTATCTGAAATTTCCTGTTAAAATATGATGGCAGAATGGTTACATAGTTTGACACTTCTCCCACTATGGATCAGTAACTGTCACTGCTGAATATTAAAATCTTTGCAGTTAGGATGAATTAATACCACAAAAGGGGCCTCCTGGTTTTATAATTAATCCCAAGAGAAATCAAAACCTTATTTAAATTTGAAGTTTTGCTATTAGAATCATCAAGAGAAGCCAGTTGCACATTTCACTAAGAACCTTCATTAAAAGACATTGCCCAGTTTATCATGTTGTTTTCTTGGCTATTTTAACTTTACATTTGTCAAAGTAAAAGGTAGTACCTTTGTGAAAAACTGCACAGCTATCTCAAACACTTGATATTAGTAACAAGAACCTAAGAATGCAGCATAATACTGTAGCATAACACTTTTTTGTGCTGCTTTCTTGGTGGAAATTTGTAGTAATCGGTATTTTATCAGCTGGATTTTTAATTTTTCAAAACTGGAATTTTTAAAACTGTAATTACCTAAAAATCAGACAGAGGACTAGGTTGTACCATTCTGATTTTGTACAGAGTGTACTGCTAGATACCTTTTATGTTGATGCATTTTAATGTTCTGCTATTACAATCTCACTCTAGGAATGTAGGGTTTGCTAAACTGGATGAGGCCTCAGGACCTATCTAGTCCAGTACCATGTCGCTGACCTTGGCCAGTACTAGATGCTTCCGAAAAAGGTGTAAGAAACCTCCTAAACCACAATAGTTAGAAACTGAGTCAAGGTCTGAATCATTAATTTTAAGAACTAAATCATAATTAGCTAAAACAGGGCTTATTGGGACTTTATAAACTTGCAGATGGTAGGAAGTGCCTATGCGATTGTCATTGAGGACATGTACCATGTGATCACAAAAGGAAGTGGAGGGTCTACAAGACACCGTCTATAGTGAAATGTGAACCATACTGGGGAGGAAGGGAAATAAAGACCCCAGGGCTAGGATGAGTCCAAAACCAAAAGAGAAGTTAGGCTTCTACTTGTATTTGTTATTTCCTAATTGTATTACCTTAGCATTAAGATGATGCAACGGTCTTAGTCACTGTAAAATCACATGAAAAAGTGATCTCTGCCTCAAGGTTTATAATAGATATTTTTAGAATTAATATTAGGAAAATTTAAACCTCCGGTTAATGTATTTACATTTGTCCAACCACTCTACTTTCTTGACTTGACTGGAGGGGTGGAGAGCTTGGCAACACTGAATAACTATAACTAGTAGACTGTTAAAGCAAAATATAGGTAACTAGTAGGAAGAAAGTTCAGGTTGTTACCATTTTTTAAGCTAGCCACTGAAGCTTTAATAAAAAGCTGGATAGAAAGATAAAGGTTAAGGGAAGTCAGGAAAGCTAGTGAAGTTAGCAGCTAGAAGCTACCCCTAGCAGACCTTTTTAGCATGGGTCAGTTTGAATCCTTCTTCTCTACTCGGATATGGGGAGATCACACCACCAATTGTTCATCTATTTCATTAGTGATGGGTTCGTGCATATGATTGATGCATGTCCTCCTTCCAGAATGTTGTTCTATCTTCCTCTTTTATTATTTCTGGATCTTCTTGTGGGTTTTATAGAGTTCTTTTAGATGACTAGGGTCCAAACTGGCAAATCCTTAGTGGTGTTTTTGTCTGCTGACTGGGTATCATGATCAAAATTTAGCCTCCTAGATGTTTGCATCATTACTCATCCAACAAACCAACCCACCTGTATCTAATATTTATTTAATATTGCTTATTTTTTAAATTTCCCTGCAACTTATGACTACACCCTTAGCTGTTTTACACAAGTTTTACACAGTTTCTTACACAGGTTTCTTGCATTTCAGCTACTTATATAAAAATGGTTGTGCTAACTTATAAACTTATGCTAAGTATATAAAACCAATTGTCTATAATAACAAGAGTCTTTAAACCGACAAAAAAGACAAATATAATGTATAAATGAATACAAGTACACAGTGAGCTAGGGGCTACAATACACTAAAGTGGTTTACTGCATTATGCGTGCCTAAAACTTATGGAGAACTGGAAACAAAGATAGAAGAGAAACTAAGTGGAGTCTAGCAGATGGGAGGTTCTCATTTAGTTTACACCATCTTCTTGGGAACCTGATAAACCCTAGAAACAGGAACTGAGTTTAGATCTGAAGACACCTTCTAAAGGGAGCTGAGGGGGCAAAAACCATAACTGCCTTCAAAACTGAGCTTGATAAGTTTATGAAGGGGATGATGTCATGACATGGCCAACTTAGAAATTGACTGGTCTTTGATCTTTGACTAGTGGTGGTGGATATGCCAGGGGCCTAAGAAGGGAGGGTAGATGGGGTGGGTTCTGTGTTATTACAGATTATTCTTTCTCGGGTGACTAGCTAGTGAGGCTTGTCCACATGCTTGGGATTTAACTGATTGCCATATCTGGGGTCGGGAAGGAATTTCTCCCATGGCTATTGGCTAGGGCTCTGGGGTTTCTTTCACCTTCCTCTGTAGCGTGGGTCATGGCTCACCTGCTTGTGAATTCTCTTTATGTTAGATTTTTTAAATCATGATTTGAGGACTTTAGTAACTCAGTCATAGGTTGGAAACTTATCGCTAAAGTGGATGGATGAGCTTTTGTGGCTGGCATTGTGCAGGAGGTTTGACTAAATGATTGTACTGGTCCCTTCCAACCTTAGCATCTATGGCTATGTCTCCACTAGCAAATTAGTCTGGATTAAGGAGCCTTAATCCAGACTAATTTGATCCCTGTCTACACTAGGCTTTGCCTAGTTTGAACTAAAAACCTCAGTTTGAACTAGTAAATTCAAACGGTTAGTTTGAACTAACTGCTAACTTTAGTTCAAACTAAATAAGTTTAAACTGAGCGGTTAGTTTGAATTTACAGCATCTTTTTAGTTCAAACTAAGAAAAAGCAGTTAGTTCAAATTAAAAAGTTCCAGTTAGTTCAAACTAACCTGTGGTTAGTTTGAGCTAACCCCAAACTGCTTAGTTCAGACTAAGCAAGTCCAAGCTAAGCAGTTAGATGTAGACATAGCCTATGAGTCTGTAAGAGTTGTGTGGAGCCTCAAAAGTATGTCTGTTTTACCAATAATGGAAGTTGGTCCAGCAAAAGATATTACCTCTTCCACCTTGCTTAATGTGAATATAGTTGAAGCTTTCACCTTGAAATGCATGTCACAGCTGTTTATGATTGAGAAAATATTTCTAATGAATATATTACTTGTACTACAAGAGCTTTTCATATGTGAGAACTAAGGAATACTGTACCTACTTCAATTCTACATCATAAGGCTGCTGGAAGGGGTGCTGATGACATTGACTGATGAATTGGTTCGTAGATTTCAGCAGAGAACTGAGATAAAATTACTGCTGGAACTCTTTTTTGTTTTATTGGGGTCACATTATTTAGTATAATATCTGATTCATACAAAACAATATTCCAATCTGGTCTATTTTCTCCCCCACTACCTCCATCTGATGTATCTTTTTTACAGTCCCTTTCTGCACCTTATGTATCTGTCCTCCTTCCTCATTTCTGCCAGCCTCTTACAAGTATTGTTGTGGTTTACTTGAGTTGGTGGTGTTGTCCCCTAACCATTAATAGACTAAAAAGTTGAATTATTATGCTAGTGAGCAAACACACCGTTAACTCCAAAACAGCAACTAATGGCCAAGATTTTGGACTGTGACTAGTGATTTTTGAGGGTCTCCTTTTTTGAATACCCAATATTGAAACACTTTGAAGGTTCATTTTTTTAAAAGTGGTGAGCATCTATTTGAGATATTTGAAATCTCTAGGAACCTTTGGTCATGGTTTCAGATATCCTTTCTTTACTTCTTGTATTTCAACAGTTCTTTCCTTTTTGAAAGTTTGAGCTTAGGCCCAGATTTTTAGCCATTGTTCTCCTCAATAGTAGACTGTGCTGATTATGCAGTTAGCAGGCAATCTCAGGAAACAATCTGCTTCTTAGAGATTGAAGGGTGTATTACAAAGAACCAGTTATAATTCATATAGGAAAATAAAGCACGGTAAGGTCCCTGGCATGGGATGCATGTCTTCTTTCTGTGTTTTGTTTATCAGTAAATAAGTGGGTCCCGTCTTAATCACTAGGGTAATAGCTGTTATATAGTGTCTTCTATCTATGAATGGGAAAAGAGCAGCACTCTTCTACAGTTTCTTAATTAATGCAAAAAATAGTTGTCTTTAATATACAAGGACCAGCCTACCTAAATGAAGATACAAGTCTTTATAAGTTATAACTATTTCTCCAGTTTCAGAAATGGTTAGAAAGAACTTGGTCTGTCAAAACTAAAACTCACATTAGCGTTTTTACTTAAGTCTTTTTTAAATATTAATGCTCAGGATCAGTTTGAATTCACCAATTTGGATGAGGTGTTACTGTTTAGTTTGGAGGCTTGGATTCTCTGTTTGTTATGACCAACTTGATCCCTTTCTTCATTTACATCCTTCTGGATTCGAGGCACTAATTCACCTCAAATTCATTTACTGAATGAACTGCATCTATTGTTATTTGCTTGTGGACATCCAAGACCAGTTCATCATTCCCTCAAATGTATTTATTACAATTTGACAGTTTTTCCTGAATTCTTTATTAGCTTTATGGATGGGTGGTGAGCTATTTCCTGTTAATAGCCATATTTACAGTGCTATTTTCAGAACACTCAGCACTGATCTGATTGTGGCTGTACTGAATGAATACAAGTCTAATGAATGACCTCAGAGGGAGGCCAGCGCTGAGTGCTTTTGAAAATCCCACTTCAGAATGAAAGCCGGGTTGATTAGTTGTGAATGGATATGAGTGTTTCTATTATGACTGAATTCCTTCTAATAAGGAGGACACCTTGAAAAAGTTTCAAAGGGCTAAAATACCTTGAGGAGAGGTTCCAAATTAGATTTCCTTTTTTGGGCCAGATTTTGCTGTGATGACATTTCTAGAAAAATTAGGGTGCTTATAAGATTTACTAGGTTGATGAAAAAATTAATTTTCTTTTATCAATCACACAAAAAAAATAGGAACCTGTATATCCTTGTCAACTCTTTCAGTTGCCTCTGTGCCAGGGTTCTAGCAGTGGGACTTAAAAAACCTTTCCTCCTGCTATGTAAGCATGGATCTCATACCATATTAAGTATGACACTTATTGCAAGTATTTGTGCATGCATCTTTAAAATCTCAGGCATGACTTTGTTCTGGGCCACATTCATCAGGCCGTGCTTTCCTCTGCTGCACTAAGGACAGACCAGGAAGCAGACTATGACCTAGAATGTCATAGGTGCTACCAGGTGGAAATATATTGCTGTTCCCCACAACCAAGTGGGTTTCAGGTCCGGGATTCCATCAGCAACATCCACTGAGATGCACATAGCAGGAATAAAGTGTTTATTAACTAACAGATTACTTAACTAAATACCCAGACAAAGTGATATACCCAGCATCACAAAGTAATATAGACAGGCTTATAACCCAATCAGCAGTTGGGGACCCCACTTCATGACTGCGGGCTTCAGCAGGGGAGTGATGTCCTCGAAGGCACCCTTCAAGATCCTATGGCATTGTCCAGTGAAGTCAGGGAATGGGTCATAATTATAATCCATAAAGTCCTTTGTTTCATAGGGAAGGGGTGATCAGGCCCTCCCCTAGTCACATAGACTGCCTGCTGGGATGTTGATTCCCACCACCAGAATTCCCTAATCTACACCCTACATAACTACTTGTTTACTACTCTACAAAGCACCCTTAAGTTGTTAGGGGGCCTCTATTGCCCACTATTGTTACACCGTTACATAGTCTTCTGTTTTCCCTACAATTGCACTATAGGTTGTGCAGATGCATCCCCCAACACAACTCTAATAGCTAAAACATTGGAGGAGAGCAAGAATCCACCATTCCCAGCCCCTTCCTCCCCACTTGTGTAGGGGGTCATAGGACTGTGGAAACTTTTCTCCCACATTGTTGCACAGCCATCCATAGGAAAGGTAGTCAGTATCAGGGAGTAGGGAGAGTAATTTATATCTCCTTCTTCCTTTGTGAGTCCACAGGACAGGCCAAAGTCTGGCCCTAAATTTTACAAAAATTGTAGAGCCGTTGATCTCAAAAATTATTCTCCTTAAGCACAGATGTGATTGTTAGTTAATTGCAGATTTGCAAAATATGTACACAGGAGGCAAACTCATTTTCAAAGTCCAGGAAGTGTTCACAGAATACTGTTTTCATCCAATCCTCTATTTGGACAATGATCTCAAAGTCGACTCGTGATACTGCTTCACAAATTTACAGTAGTGAGATGGACAAGGAATTGTTACAGCTGAACTGATGAGGAGGAACATCCTTCACACCTATCCTATTGTGACTTGCACAAGAAATACAGTATGTGTACAGTGTAAAGAAGTTCTTCCTTCCATTAGTTTTAAACCTAATGCCTATTAATTTCATTGTGTGCCCCCTGGTTCTTGTGTTCCACGAAGGGGTAAATGAAAACTTTCATATTCCCTGTCTTCATCCGATTCATAATTTTATGCACCTCTACCATATTCCTCCTTAGACACCTCTTTTGCAGGCTGAAAAGTCTCAGAGCTAGTCTACACTAGGAGTGCCACATTGGTGCAAAACAAACGGGAAGTCTGTTGGCACTTTTAAAAACTAGCACATTTATTTATTGTGTGAACTTTCATTGGTAGACTCCCACTTCATCAGATTCATGAAATGGAAATTACAGTATGGTAGAGAAAACATAAATAGAGGGGAGGGTAAATCTCAAGGTCAGTTCTGATTTTTACAGCAAACCAAGCAAGCTGTTTGGATTCAAAGAGTGTGGAACAAGAGATGAGGTGGGAAGGCTAAAAGAGGAGGAAATAACCTTTTGTAATGAGAGAGCCAGCTCAGCTATCTATTCAGACCTAATGTAATAGTATCCAATATGCATATGCAGCAGCATTGGTGCACTGTGCTGCCATAGCACATCTGGTGAAGACGATCTATGCTTGTGGACAAGAACTCTCCAGTCAGCACAATTGCTCCACTTCCACATGAGGCGGAAACTATGTCGGCGGGAGAGTGTCTCCCGCTCACATAGCACCAGCGTGGACAGCACTTCAGTCACTGTAACTTATGTTGCTCAGGGGATGTCTTTTTTATAGTCTGAGCAATTTAAATTATATTGATCTAAGCAACAGTGTACACCTGCCCCACTCCCTTTAATCTCTCTTCTCATGAAGTTGTTCCACTTTTAATTTTTTTCTCCTCTTCTCTGTATCTTTTCAAAATCTTATATATATGTTTTTGAGATGGGGTGTCCAGACCTGTCCATCTAGTATACAAGGCATAGTCATCCACTGGATTTCTACAGTGGTATTATGATATTTTCTGTCTTATCTATTTCTTTTCTAATTTGTTAGCTCTTGTTTTTTGGTATTGCTGCTGAACATTGAGTGGGTGTGTTTGGAAAACTATCTACACTGACTCCAAAATCTCTTTTGTGAGTGGTAACAGCTAATATAAACCCCATCATGTTGTATGAATGGTTGGGGTTGTGTTTTTCAGTGTTCATTACTTTGTATTTATCAGCACTGAATGTCTTCTCCACTTGCTGTGTAGTCACCCTGTTTGGAGATCCCATTTTAGCTCTTCACAGTCTGCTTTGGACTGAACTATCCTGAATAACTTTGTATCATATGTAAATTGTGCCACCACTGTTTACCCCGTTTTCCAGAACATTATAAATATTTGAACAGCACTGCTCACAGTACAGATCTCTGAAGGACACAACTATTTACTCCTTTACATTCTGAAAACTGAAATTATTCCAACTTCTATTTACCACATCACAAAATCTACTGAAAATGGAAAAGAAGAAGAGTAACTAGTAACTTTGTCCTGTGATATAGTGTTGTATGTTACAACTTCATGTGCTAAACAGAGAAATTACATTGTTTATTGAATTGTCGTCAATCAGACAGCATATATTGGTGAGGCAGCAACATGAAACAAACAGTAAAGTGTATGTGTATTGTCCAGTGATGCTGGGCTTCTTAGTTTTTCATAAAAATAATGAGAAATATTTAATCCTAACAGACTGCCATAGTTAATTAATTGTATGATGGTTTGTAACAAAGGTCAAAAACTGTAACTTAGTGCAGTGGTTTTCAAACCATGGGTCAGGACCCGGTAATGAGATGCAAGTATTGGGTCGCGGCAGCTCCTGCTGCCACCACCACAAGGGTGGAATGCATTGCTGACAGATGTAATTGTTGGGTCATGGACATAAATTATTTTTTTCAACTGGGTCTTGAGAAAAAAAGTTTGAGAACCACTAACTTAGTGGTTCAATGAAATATGCTAGTATTAAAGTAATTTTTCCTACCCAATGCAGCAGAACCAAAATGTGTAATTTAAGTTGCAATTACATAAATTAATGACAATGCGTCCCCCATCCCTATGAAATTTCCACCACCTTGTGTTACATCTCTGTGGATCCAGTCAATGGGAATATTTCCATTTGTTTTGTAGCAGTCTGAGAGCAGAGCTGTGTCCACTACTGATATTGTAAGATCTTCAGTGCTGTACCCACTAGATATGCACATGTCTTGGTGCTCATGCTCACGATGTTAACCGCTGTTCAGATTCTGCAATCAGTGATAATTTGGTGTGAGAGAAACCACTAAACTTGCTCAAAAATTTGCCAGTAGAATGATTTTTCAACAGAAAATGCTGTTTCTGCAACATCAAACTGCTCTTCAGGAAAATTTAAATCTTTTTAGAAAGCTTGATGTTTCCATCAAAAATATTGAAATGAAAGCTCCAGTTTTCCAGCTTGTTGGAAGTTCCGCTGAAGGGCTGACTAGGAAGGAAAGATCCTATGGCTTCCAGGCTATATCAGAGCACCCATCCCAACTTCTGGGAGACTTCGAGGCTCACCAGCCTAGCTTGCTCCCTGTTCCATGAGCTACTCAAGGAGCTGGTAGGCTAGCTCCCTACCTGGAGGGCTGCCTTGGCTGCCCTCTTCTTCATCTGGTTTGCGTCTTCAGACAGCCGGCTCCTGTGGAGCCAGGCAGACATTTTGCCAGGTGCCATTTCTGTTTTCAGTTTTCTGAAAGTTCCTTCCCACAAGAAATTCAATGTTTTTTGACCTTTTGTCCTGATTCATACAGAAATACAATTAAAAAGTTTTTCACAGAAAGGAGTTTCCAGTTTCTTGCCATTTCTTGAAACCACAGTATGAGGATTACCAAAGTGCTTTCTGGTTATGTATCACATTTTGGGTGCTAATAGCTTCAGTACATTTTATAGGCAACCATTGACGAAGCTGGTGAACGCAAAATTACATCTGCTATGATCCATGAGTGGCACTGTCAGTGTATAATACTCCTGGAAGCATAGCTTCCAGAAAATTGTGCTTTTAAAAGTGATATAACAATTAGCGCTGTCAAATGATTTTAAAAAATTAATTGCAATTAATTGCAAGATTAAAAATATAGTTATGATTAATTGCAGTTCTAATTGCCCTGTAAACAATAATAGAATGCAATTTATTTAAATATTTTGGTGGGGGAGAATTGTGGGTGTGGGGGGGGTGTAGGGGTAAAGCACTGCCCCTTTAGGCAGAATGCTCATGATTAGCCTGAAACTTTTCTCAGCCAGTGGAAACTGCTATTGGTTGTTCTCATTCTTGAGTCAGCGGCAAAAAACAGGCCTCCCCTGTTCCCTGACCCCAGCTCAGTGGTAACTGGGTACACAGGGCCAGGGGGAGAGGGATATCCTGACATCAGCCTCCCCACCTCACTCTGCAAAACAGCCAGGAGGCAAGCGCTGGGTTTGGAGCATCTTGGCCAGGTCGGCTCTATGGAGACGGGAGGTGGGAGTAGCATTAAAGTAGGACTGCAGCACCCTTGCCCCAGAGGCACACGGCAGTATCCCCCTGAGCATTGCCTTTGGGTGTGTGATCTATGATCATTTAAAAAAAGTGGTAATTTATTTTTCATTAAGCACATGTTGTGACTATGATTGATGTCCCTAATTAATATTTTTATTACAAATACTTGCACTGTAAAAAAGATTTTACAAAAATAGTTCAAGCTACAAGTTGAAGAATGAAGGGGCTTACACATGTTGAGCATTTCTGGCACATAAATCTAAGAAACAGGCAGCATTATCTCCCATAAAAGCAAACAAATATGTTTTTCTTCACAGTTGGCTGAACAAGAAGTAGGACGTGTAGGCTCTCAAGTTTTACATTGTTTTGTTTTTGAGTGCAGTTATAAAAAAAAATCTACATTTGTAAGTTGCACTTTTATGATAAAAAGATTACACTACAGTACTTGGATTCAGCGCTTTTTTTTGTGATGGTACACAGGGTTATAGAGTACCAGTGCCTTTTTTGCCTGCCCTGCTATCCGGCTGTGGGGAGTGGGTCAGCAGGGGAAACAAGAGTACTGGCACCTTTTTTAAAAAGAAACCAAGACCAACACCTAAAAAGCACTGTTTATATGAAGTCAACTGAAAAATATCATTTCTTTTTTATTTTTACTGTGCAAATATAAATAGTAATATAAAGTGACCTCTGTACACTCCATATTCGGTATTGTAATTGAAATCAATATATTTGAAAATGTAGACAAAAATCCAAAAATATTTATGATAAATTTAAATTGGTATTCTATTACTGTTTAGCAACTGTGTGATTAAAAATGTGGTTAATCATAACTAATTCTTTTAATGTATTTAATTTGTTTTGGATTAATCGCTTGAATTAAATGCAATTAATTTGACGTCCCTAGTAACAATTCTGTCCAGGACCACAACTAAATTTCTGGGAGAGCCAATACTGTGATTGAACCATGTATGACTTGTTTTAACAGTTGAAATATTTCTGTTACTATCAACTGTATCTTATTTCCCATTTCCCTTGGTATGCATTTGTAAGGAACATGTCAGATCCAGTGCTACCGCTTGGGGTCAACAATTTTAATTTCAGTGATGTTAGCTCAGATTGTGTTCATAATTGCCTTTTTATCATACTTATTTTAATAAAAGCTTTTATCCAGTTTCTGTTTACACTGTGTATCCACTGTTAAGCTTGTAATGAAAACTATTTGGTTTTTAAATACTAGTTATTAATAGTAAATGTCTGCAGTAATCAGTATCTCTCTCCATCTAAAATCCAGTGAAAAAAATGTCCATAGTTAAAAACTACAGAGATGACAATTTCAAAATCTTTTGCTGAAAATTCTATTTGGCAAACAAAACATTTGCCTGGAGAACTGTGATGATTGTACTTTGATTCCACCTCCCAGGTTTTTTTCCAATTATTACATTTTGTATAAATAACACTAAATATCCGAGTTGTTTTAAAGTCACTTAAAAATACTAGGTGATGTATTCATACATTTGAAAAAGATGGTTTCTTGCAAGTCTATCTAGTGATAATGTTTATCTAATTATTATTATAATTAGATAATGATAATAATTACAAATAATATCTTATTTAACAGGAGACAAAATTATTGATTTTTTTCCATTATTACCCAAAGAAAGAAAGCACAAGGGTCAGTGTGTATGAGAGATGCATAGAAGTACCTCACAGCAATATAAGCAGTCTAGTGACTACTTCTGTGTCTTTCATTATATATTGGTTGAGGCTACCAGTTTCAGTAAGAACAATAGAATCAGTCAATAGAAAGTCATATTTCTTTAACAAATGCCTCTCTTTATTTTTGCTTATCCATACAGTCATTCCCAGCACAGCACTGCAACACGTCCACCCACAATGAGCTTACAACGAACCATTTCTCTGGAGGGGTAAGACTGCTTTCTGTCTTTTGAGCTGCTTAATATCGAAGCTGAGTTTCTCTCTCTTTCCAGCTATATCTCCAATTATAAACTGTCTGTGGCTAAATTTACCAGTTTGAAGGGAAAACAAATCTATCTGACCCAATACTAACACCAGGTGAAATACCTAAATCTTCATGTTGGAATATCCCCTTCCGTGCCTTCCATCAGGGATCTACAGTTGCATAGGATTTAGAATGAGGTTTGTTTAGGGATGTAGAAAGAACATACTTATTGTGCATTTTTGAAACTGGCTTATGGTGGAGGAGAAGCTTAAAAGATCATTGTGTCAGCACTCTCCTTCTCAGCCACCCAAACTCATACAACAGGACTTTAATGGAGGTAACACGGCTGTTATTGCAGATCCCTTGGCCCCCGTCACGGGTGTAGATTTTACTAATAGCACTAGCACTTCTGCTTCCCCCTGGTGGATGAGACCTGCAGCTTCATAGGAAGAAGCCTGTAGGACCAGGTGCCAATGTTCAAATGCAAATAATCTTGCTGTGGAGGGCAAAGGGCTTCTGCAGCTTTCCAGAAATTTTTGAAGGATCTTGGAGGATCTTCAGAAAAAATCAACATTGGAGAAAGTGTTGTTTGAATACCTGATATGCAACAATTTCATGGTGGTTTTACTTGGGACCTTTGAACTCACAAAGCTAGAGCAGATCAGGTGGTGGCAATACAAATTGCACTCAGACACTTACCAAAATGTAAGGTACAGGCAAGTTTCTGAGTTTCCTGCATGGCAACTTAATTATTATTACTGATTATCATGTTTAGCACAGTAGTTCCTAGGGGCCAGCCAAGATCTGAGGCCCATTCTACCAGGCACTGTACAGCCTCAGAGTAACAGATATTCTTAAAGATAATCTCATAGACAAGACAGATGCAGGGTGGGGGAAAGGGACAGAACATAAAAACAGTTGAGGACGTGATGGCAGCAAACAGCATGTTAGCTCCGGGGGGGGGGGGGGGTATTTTGTTTTGATTTCTAGCCAGACGAGATGTGGCATAGTTATCAGGGATTGTTGATGGCTGGTTTGGGTTTTTTGGGGTTTTTTTAGATTCATTTAATTTTTAGTTTTTCAATTTTTGCTGTAGCTATGTCAACACTGGAAGGTTAAGTCAATTTAAGCAACTCCCTGGCCACATTTGGAATTCGTTAAGTCTACTTAAGCACTTGAGTCTACATAAGCACTTGCTTAAGTCGACTTAATAACTTTTCCCCTTAAAGTCAACTTTAAGGGTTAAGTTGACTTTATTACGTCTATTTAACACAATGTGCCCATTAAAGTTGACTTAATAAAGTCAACTTAGTGCATTAGAGCCATTTAAGTCAACTTTATAAAGTCAGCTTAAGCCAGGGGACCCATTTAAAGTTGACTTCATTAAATTGACTTTAAATGGGTTCCCTGGCTCAAGTCAACTTTATAAAGTTGACTTAAACAAGTGGGGCTTCACTAAGTTGACTTAATAAGGTCAACTTTAAATTGACCTTATTGGCTATGTTCACACACAGGAGGTTATTTCGATACAACTTGTTTCGAAACAACTTGTATTGAAATAAGGTGTTATTTCAAAATAAGTTAATTCGAATTAACAGTTTGTTAATTTGAATTAAGGAAAAAAGCTCAAAGCCAAATAGCAGGTTCAGACAACAGTAATTTCGAAACAAGTCACTGTTGTTTCAAAACATGTTCAGACGGCATTGTTTTGAAACAATCGTTTCAAAACAACGTTTCGTCCCCAAATGGGGTTTAACTTGTTTCGAAACAACGGCGTGGTTTCGAAACAACGGCACACGTTGTTTCGAAACAATGGTGCCTCGTGTGAACAGGGTAATTCTTATTTTGAAACAACCTCTGTTGTTTCGAAATAAGACTGCTGTGTGAACCCACCCATTAAGTCCTGGGATCAAGCCCCAGGGGTTTGGACTTGATGATCTTATGAGGTCCCTTCCAGCCCTATGACTCTATTCTAGTCTAGTCTACTCTATTCTATAAGTCGACTTACCTGAGCCCTGTAGTTTAGACAAAGCCATTGTTTTGTTTTTAGTGATGTGCTACATAGATTAATTTAAAAATCATTGCTGAAGTTTAAGGGATTTATAGTCCCCATCCAAAACCAAAAACTGCATAGGGAGAGGCTCATTCATTTATTTTAAAATTCTGTGAAATTTAACTGGAGACTGTGGCTGATTATATACAATGAGCATCAAGTTCAGTATTTCTGAGGGACATACTCTCATTTAATACTTAGGACATTTACTGTGTTATGGAGGTAATCTGAATGCCATAACTTGAGCTCACTTCAGTTGCCTTCAGTTATCATAAAAGTTCTTACTAATGTCTGATTCTAATCCACATTAGCCATATTACTATATGAGTAAGTTTCTTTCAGTGTAGCAAATTATGCCCCAGACTGAATAAATTAAATCTGAAGATAAAACAAGTGCTGTTGATGTAGAAAAACAATCCCATGTGCATGCACACATGTGCACGTGTGTGTGTGTGTGTGTGCGCGCGCGTGTGCAAACGTATGTATGTGGAAGTTACAGATGACTAAAATAGTTGGGGAAAAGAAAATTCATCCACATCCAAAGGCAATGGCTTTAATGTCTTTAAAAATATCAGAATAACTGATAGCTGTGTGGAGTGCTTGCATTTTGGTTGCACTGCCTTATTTTAGAGGGGTATTTTTAATTTTAGTTTTGATTCTCCCCTCTGATTCATTGTGTGTAAAATCTTGTTACTGCCAAAAAAAGAAATGCCTAGAGCAAAAAAGTATAACATGATCCAATAAGCAAGCAATACCTGTACTCTTTTTTTCCTGACACTTTCCAAACTGACTGCATGGAATTTTATGAGATCTAGGAAAACTTGCCATTTCCTTGACTCCTTTCATTCACTAACTCTTCCTCCCCCTATATCATGCATACCCAAAACAACATTTATTTGGTATTTATATGCCAAACAGTCTCTGTCTTGTGTTGAGTTGGCTGAAAGACACTCTAATGCTAAGCACTAGGCTGGAATAAGGTAATCTGGAACCCTAGGTACAGCAAGATGCAGGGTCTACCATGGCTGCACTCCACAATTAGAGTAGCCATGGCTAAGCCCATCCTAGAGAGGTAAAAGTGGCACAATGGGCCTCCCTTCTCCTTCCCAAGAAGAGCAGTAGGGCTTCCTTCCCTTCCAGATGGTAGCAGGGCTCCCTCTCCCTCCAACTCAAAGAGTCAGAGTTAGGGAGCAGAGGGGTTCCCAGCTCTTACTCCAGTAGTCGGAACATATCAGTAGAGATGAGTAGGCTTGGCCCACCGCATACTTCTCTTTTTGCCACACTCGTTCTTTTTCTGAAGTGGTATTAACAGGGTACATTGGAGCCAGGGAACTGGCAGTAACACCCAACTGAGGTGCATGGGGCAGTCCACAAGTCTCAAAGCTATATTTGCAGTTTTCTTCTGCCACTTTAGAAAGATGTGACCTGGTAATACAGTGATAGACATCTGAGAAGAGCCATAAAAAACAAAGTCACAGGGTTTTTCTTCTAACTTTTTAGAGCCAACTTTGCTCTCCCCATGGTTCCAATCAAGGATGGCTGCAGCACTGCTCACAAGGGAGTTCAAATAGTTTTGTGTTTCAAAGAGATTGAACCCCTGTAGCTCATAGTGATTCTAGCTTTTCTGACAATCAGGCCCCTTGTATTTTGGTGTTTAAATGTAGATTTAAAAGTCTCCCTAAGTTTAGACACCCAGGTTTGAAAAATTTTACTATGAAAAATAGTTTTGATGCATTATATATGATATGCCCAGCCAGCAAGCAGTGTTGCTTGGACAGTCAACCTTCTAGATTCTTCACAGGCAACATATGAATATTCACATTTTCAACATTTCAAAGTATCTTTTTTTATACAACCCTAATTCCTTCCTTATGCCACATAAAAGTACTATGTGTCAACCTCCATGTTAAATTCTCATTGAGAACATGACCAAATCATGAAATTTCCATAGGAAAAGCAGTACATGGAAGGGAGATTGTTCAGGGCTGTTGTTCCTTAAAATCTTTCTAAACAAGTTGTTGATGGCATTTGGCCAGCATAGTGGTTTCCATTCATGTTTTTTATATGCTTCTTTATGCTATGGCATAAGGGGAAAATAAAGACCTTATACTCTACTGAGATATTCTTTTTGTCACTCTCACCAGACTTGATTGTCAAGAAGAAATATGGGTTTTATCTTAAGGGTAAATTTTGTGTCTGCAGAAGAGACAGCTTTTTGGGGACTGGGCCAAGGTTGTGCAACAAATTCCCTCCCAAATTAAGGATCATCACAAAACTCATGACTTTTTCCTCCAAGTACAAGATGTGCTTCTTTGACCTTTCTGCTCTAATATAAATACAGAACCACATAGGACAGATGTTAGTCACATCTCTTGATGCAGGACTGAAAGATGCTGAGGCAATACTAGAATGAAGAAGATGGCATAAGAATATAGGCGGGATAGAAACGAAGGTGCTGCATCTCAAACAAAGTCATTTTCTTCCTCATTTAACCATCATCATTTTTAGATTCAATAGTAAAATGGTGTCAGTCAAGTTTCTAGCTCTTAAAAAAAGTAATTTACTATACATAAACATTATATTAGAGAATCATAGAATCACAGAAATGTAGGCCTGCAAAGGACCTTGAGATGTCATCAAATCCAGTCCTGCGCGGTGAAGTCTGACCAAATAAATCGAGGCTGTCCGTGAGAAATGTTTGTTTAACTTGCTCCTAAAAAGCTCCGGTGATGTGGATTATGCATTCCAGAGTCTCCTTGCAAAGGCTAGTCTAGTGCTTAACTGTTTTTGTCATTAGAAAGATTTCCCTAAATATTTAACCTACATCTTCATTGCTTCAGATTAAGTCCATTACTTCTCCTGCCTTCCATGTCATGGAAAAGAGTCGAACACAGTTCTCTTTATAACAGCCCTTAATATACCTGAAGATTCTTTTCTTTTTCATGACTGAGTATGACTGAAAACTTTTCTCAAGTTTTCTTTTTCAAAACTGAATCTGTCCAGGTTTTTTAATCATTTCCTCATTGGTAAGGGGTCAGAAATCTTTGCCAATGCCTTTGTCAGTCCCTTCTCTCTGACCCTCAGCTGGTGCCAGTGGCCCCTCTACCAAAAAAGGTAGTCATGGTCTGAAAATATGCTGGTGGTCACAGCTGGAGTAGGGGACACTTCCCAGGCATACTGCTGAAAGGAGCTGCTTGTGGAAAGAAACTGCCCAGAGGAGCAACTCTTGACAGCATGCCTGGGGACAGAGGTCCCCAGGTACGCTGCAGAAAGAAGCCACCTAGAGTGGCTCCTTTCATCAGTGGTATGCCACTGAGAGAAGCCACTGTAGGCAACTTCTTTTCATGGCATGCCTGGGGCACAGGCATGGTGGGAGGAGGCCTGTGCCCAGGGGTTAAAGTATAATTTAGTGGGCCCCTGAACCATCCTAAATTGGTGGACCCCCTCGCATACCCCAGCTACTGCCCCCAACATGTGCCCCCAGCCCCAGCTACTGCCCCCAAACACTTGCCCCCATCGGACCCCTTTTCCCCATGTCCTTTTTAGCCACAGTCCCCAATCCCTAAATTCCCTGCCCCCATTCCAGCCCTCCTAACCCACTAGCCTACCATCCTGACCCCTTCTCCTCACTCCCTGTTCACCCTCCCTGCCCTCACACTTTCCCCACCAACTGCCCGACCACCCCAACCCCCTTACCTGGCTGAAGAGTTGAGCCGGGGGCAGGAGGCTACAGTGCTGACCGGCCAGCTGGTCAGCAAAAAGGATCCCAGGCTGGAGGCTGGGGCCTGGCCACACACACAGCCAGGCCCTGGCAGGAAGGGGCAGAGCCACACAGGCACAGGGGAAGGGAGGGAGGGGTGGCTGGGCTTGCCCCAACCCACAGCCCCTCCCTTCTTCCAGGCTAGAGGGGATGTGCTGGAATGCTGGTTCTGGCACACCCTTCTATTTTTAGGGGGCCCTGGCACTCAATCTTCTGGTGCATCCACCTATTTTGGGGGGCCCTGGAATGCAGTGTTCTGGGGCGTTGCCCTAATTTTAGGGGGCCTGGAACTCTGGCTCCTGTGTTCTCCCTTACTTTAACCCCTGCCTGTGCCTCAGCTAGTCCTAAAAGAAGCCTTGTTGAAGTGGGTTTTGGTGTCAAGAATGACAATTTCAGTGGTGCCACAGAGGGTGCCGTGTGCCACTCCAAATGGGCTTATGTGCCACTGTCAGCAGGCGTGTCAGGGGCTGCCTACCCCATCATAGGCCATGTTTTTTAATATTCTTGTATCATTTTTGTTGCTTTCCTCTGCACTTTCTCCAATTTCTTTTATATCTTTCCTATAGTTGGCACCAGAATGGGACACAGTATTCCAGCTGAAACTTCCCCAATATCATGTAGAGTAGGACAATTATCTCCTGTGTCTTACACATAAGTCTCCTATTATAAACAATACAGAATGATATAAGCCTTTTCACAACTCCATCACATTGTTGACTTGTATTCAGTTTGTTGTGCACCAAAACCCCAATCCTTTTCAGCAGCAATACTGCCAGCTCAGTCATTTCTCATTTTGCTGTTATATGTTTGATATTTTCCTTCTGAACTGTAGAATGTTACATTGGTCTATTTAAAATTTTGCCTTGCCTTTAAAAAAAACAAAAAACAAAACAAACAAACAAAAACCAAAACAAACAAACAAACAAAAAAACGAGTCATGTGGCACTTTTCTGCCTTTTGAAATGCAAAAATGTCTCTAATACTTTCCAAGGACTTGTTGGATAATCTGTGCCTTGCAGTATTATTTTCCCAACAGATGTCTGAGTAGTTGAAGTCCCCCATCACCACCAAGTCCTGTGCTTTGGATGATTTCGTTAAGTGTTGGAAAAAAGCCTCATCCACCTCTTCTTGGTTAGGTCACTTGTAGAGACCCCTACCATTGTTTTTCCTCCTTTTATTTTTACCCAGAGACTTTCAACAAGAGAAAAAATAACATGAGATAATATTTTTATTGAGCCAGTTTGTGTTGATGAGAAAGCCATACAGAGCTCTTTGTCAGGCCTGGGAGATGTACTATGACAGTCATAGCTAAATGCAAAGTGGAATAGACTGTCTAGGGTAATTAGCTAGCAAGTATTCTAAGGGACCATTCAAAGTAGAGTGTTCTGTTAGCATCTCTTCAGACATAGGACATAAAGAGGGAGTTAGTGGGTTACAGATTGTTCTAAATAAGCCATAAATCTAGTGTCTCTGTTCCTGTGATTCTTAGCATCTAACAAAGTGATGATTTTAAGCTCCCAGGCTTGACTTTTGAAAGTGTTGTTCACGTTTCCTCTTAGGATGAGACTGATAAGTTTGATGTAGCATGATTGCTTTGGGAAAAGTGTTCACACACAAATGACAGGGTGCTTTTCTCTTACCATTTCCCTGTGTGAGTTTATTCAAGAACATAGCGATTGTCTCATTTCATCCACATAGTTGTTATTGGGGCAGTTAGCACACTGAGATACTATAACACATGTAGTGATAGGCATGTGCTGGGGTTTATGGATCTGGAAAGTTGTGTTTTAGGGGCAGTTGATTACTGTTGCAGTGGAGATACGTCAGCAAGTTTTGCTTGGTGTAACTTATTTTGCACCTTAGCCTTTCTAATTTTGTCTATACCTGGCTACTTGTGTTATTCTTTTGTATTTTTGCTTAGCAATTTGCCAATGTTTCCACCTTTTGTAAGATTACTTTTTGATTTTCAGGAGAGGAGATCCCGATAATGCTCCTGAAGTCTGAACCAGTGTATTAATTTTCTTCTCATCTTTCCTGTGCATCCCAATAGTTTGCTTTTGCGGCTTTAATATTGTCTCTGGGAAGTTGTTAATTCTCCTGAACTCCTTTTCCCCTTATGTTTCCTCCCCTGGGACTTAACCTGCCAATTCTCTGTGTTAGTTAGAGTCTGCTTTTTTGAAGTTTATTGTCCTTATTCTGCTATGCTCACTCCTTCCCTTCCTTAGAATCACGAATCTGATATCATGATCATGTCCACCTAAATTGCTTTGATCCTTCAGATTCCCCACCAACACCTCCCTCTTGGTCAAAGTCGAGTCTAAAATAGCTGTTCCCTGGTTATTTCCTCTATCATCTGAAACAAAAGTTTGTCCCTTGCAGGGCATTTTGTGTTTCTCTGTTATTACTTTTGCAACTTATTTCTGGGTAGGTAAATCCCCCATTACTAACACACCATGTGCTTTTTATATTTCTGTTAGTTACTGTAGGAATGCCTCATCCACAGCCTCCTGGTTTGGTGACCTTCCAGGACATTACCTCTGTTTTTCCCCCATTAACTTCACTCAGAGATTTTAATTTGCTCTGCATCTCCTTGGGGAACTCGGAACAATTGTACATATTCTTGATATACAGTGTTACACTTCCTCCCTTTCTTCCATGCCTGTCTTCCCTGAATGAGTTGTATCCCTCTATGCTATTTTTCCAGTCATGAGATTTATCCCACCAAGTCTCTGTGATGTCAGTTGAATCAGGATTTAGCTTATGTACCAATACTTATAGTTCTTCCTGTTTATTGCCCACCTCTATATTTCATTGGCATGGTTTGGAAATTAATGTGAGTCTGTCTGCATGAGCCTTTAGCCAATTGCAAAATCCTCTGTTCTGCCATGCAAAGAAGGTTGCAAGCATTTGTACATGATTCAGTATCAACAGAAAGCCACAACTGTTAGTGCAGGTCTCCCAGTATTTGGAAGGTAGAAAAACAATGTTGCAGTGAATTACTACAAGTCAACTTACAGTGACTCATGTTTCATTTCACATAGAAGAGTGAGTCTGAAGCAGTATTCCCATTCATTACACTGCTGAGAGAACTTGAGTTCTCAGCTCAGCTCTTCATGTTTTATTATTTCACAGCTCTGGTTACTGTAATGCTTTTGTGAAAACCATCGTGGCAGTATATTTATAATTCATACAGAGTAATTTGAGGTAAAAACACAGCTATTTTTTCCTGCCACATGGATTTGAACCATGTAAGTTTGCAGCTGGCTTCACTACTAAAGGCACCTTGATATGAGAGGCTCACAGTATTACTTTTAAAAGAAGCTTTGTTTATAGGTGTTTTCAACCACAAGGCTTTGTACCAGGCACTTTCATATGTGGCTGACACACTGGTTTTTCCAACTGACTCTAAAATTGTATAGTTATTTAAGTGACAAAATGAATGATGCCTATGAAGGAAGATTTGATTTATGAGAGTGAGAGGGAAACACAGGAAGAACTTGATTCAGCTTGCAATTTATTCCTTTCACCATCGCTCAATCATTTAACTTCCTAGAACAATATATAAAAGAACTCAACATTTTGCACTGAAACAAGCTCATGCTTGAAATATCAGTTTTGCAATTGTTCCTTTAGGGAGCACTTGTTAGGCTTTCATGGCTCAAAAAGTCTTTAACATTTAAGTGAAGACAAGTTTTTAAGCATGATCTAATTTCCCAGTGCAAAATGCATACATGGAATGAACAGCTACGGTGGATTTATTTTGCAAGGCCTGTTTTTCAGAGATGTTGCTTGAAGTTGGAACTGTCACAGCTCAGAACCTCTGAGACCATAATCAGGCCATTAATATTGTTCTTTCAAAAACCAAATTTTATATGTGTCAAACACTTGTTCTTATTAAAAATTAAGCTCATTGGAAGGAAAGAAAGAAAGGTATTAAGTGGAGTTGATCTGCATTTTTATAACACATTTTAGCTTTTTGCTAAAAAATTAAAACATGAATAATTTGGTGGAAAAACTGAAATCCTGCCAACAGTGTTTCTCTTAAGAGCTGTCATTTGGGTCTCTTAAGTCCCCATTTTCTTCTCTGGGCTGGGCTTTCTGACAAGACTGTATCTCCCATGATATATCATAACCCCCCATTTGGCAGAGCTCCCCCAGTGTATCATGAGAGCCATGTAGTTCTTATGAATCATAGGAGAGGTCTTCTGTGTGGGGAGCATGGTCTGGGGAGGAGAAAAGGGACATGAAACACCTCACCTGCATTCCCAGAAGGCATTGTAGAAGCATTTCTTAATAAAAAGTTATAGTTTTCAGACAAACATTTTTGTGGTTTTAGCTAAAAATGAAAAACATTTTCATTATTTTGGGTATTCAAGATTTTTTTTTAAATTAACTAGAAATTATTTTGAGAAAGTAGATGCATCTTGCAAAACTGATTAGTTAGTTGAGATCCCAATTTTCCATCAAAATGTTTTTATTATAAAATTTTTTTGCCCAGCCCTAGTAGTAAGATTCTTAAAACAATTGAGAATCTCAGAAATATTCAGTAAAATGTAACTGTAAAATATCTTTCAAAATAGTGTTTGAATTGAGATTAAGCATAAAAAATTTCATTCATTCGTTTTACAGAAAGTTTGTTTTAAAAAGTGTCTTCTGTGCAGTAATTTGTAGATGTTCTGTGTGTTACTGATATTTTGAAACATTCGCTAGGAGAACTGGTAGTCTATGCTTTCCTGTTTCCTGCCATCCCATGTGAATCAGCTGTCTTACATCAAGGTGGCATCATTCAGGGGCAGACTGGCCATCTGGAGGGGCTGGTGCACTGAAGAGCTAATGGGTCAGCTTTTATGTCAGGGCACTGCAGCCTGCTGCGGGAATCTTCCTTCAGCTGGAGTGTGGCAGCTACTTCTTCCCCCACCGCTCTTTCACCCGATTGGCCTAGAGACACGCTGCCCAGAATGCAGTAGCTGTTCCCCTTCATGACCCCGCCTCTCATCACATCCCAACTCTCATCACATGTGTGGGCCCAGTGGCATTACCCCTGTTAAAGCACAGCAGCTGCTCCCCCTATGGCCTAGCAGTGCCCTGGCTGGAGCACAGTGTGCATGCTTCTCTTTCCTGCCCCTGGCCCTTCCCTCTACTCTCTCCCAAAACCATATGGGCCGAACAGTGGTGGTATGTCCAGAGTGCGATGGCTTCTTTGCTCCCTGTCTTGGTCCTGCCCTTCTGTCAAGTCCCACTGCATAGCCCCAGTGGCAGTGCCCTGGCCAGAGCATGGCACCAGCTCCCCCCCCCCCCAGCCCCATTCTATTCCCCCCTAATCCCTACTTCCACAATTTTAAGGAAGTTTCCATTGTTCGGCACATACAGTTGATCTGAAGTGCCACACAGTGCTAGGTTTTGGGTAGTAAGCATTCTCACATTGGCAAAGAGCCTTTTCAGAACATTTTGCCAGTAAAGAGACTCCAACACAATCTTCTCTTGATGCTGATCATCTATGGCGGCCTTTATCCTTAGTCTCATCTCCAGCTCTTTCCACCTATGGAATGCTCTCTGGTGATTTGCTGCCTTCTCATGGCCTACCAGATTTCTATCCAGATTCTTCCAGTCCTTTGTTCCTGTGGAACCCAATGTGGCTGCAGCATTAGACGGGAAGAGTTGGCAACAAAAACGGCAGGTAGCATTCTGGGTTTTTGAGTACATACATAACCCATAGCCTCTCCACTCTGTCACCATTGGGGATTTTATGCTAGTAATGTGTTCGATGGAAATTTCTATTTTCATTATCTTTGCGGGAAATGAAGTTTTTCACTTGCTGTGGCCCATGCACTACATGGAAGTACCTCAGGCTACTGCTCAAATGGGTTCCACAATCCTGGCTCATTCTAGGCTTAAGAGACTAAACTCAGCAGCAGCTGTTTTTGCGCCTCCACTGCACTCTTCTCTGATATACACTTTTCTACAGGAATGTGCATGCTTACATCAATTTGAGATGGAGATATGAATGCTGCAGTAGCTGCCAGGTCCCTTGCACTCTGGAAGATCAGGCATCTCCTCACCACTCATATCCTCACTGGGACTGGAAGGCTCACCATGAACAGTTGTGTCTATGTATCTCAGGAGAGCTCCTTCCTGCTTAGATAGAAAAGCTTCCTTTGCTTCCTTTCTTTTTTTGAATGCTACCCCAGAGGGGTGTTTTCTTCCTTCATGCATAACTTCTGTTCTGTGCCAGCTATAGTGGCTCTCAACACTCAGCTGAAGGGGACAAATAAGCAGGCTGGTAGCAGGAGAAGAGAAGTGAGAGAAGATATCAGTGTCTTAAGGGCCTAAATGGGTCCTACTACTTCAGCTGACTGCCTGTTCTCTTCTTGTGAGTTCAGTGAAGCAGCAGGAAACAGGAAGCTCCTTCAGAAGCTGGTGTTAATCAGTCCAAGCTCTTGGGGTGCTAGAGAGGTACATAAGAGGCTCCTCCTCCTTTCTGTCATTGCAGCTCCTGTTGCTTTCTGTTATTCCCTTACCTTCTCTTCTTTCTGCCTGATATGTCTCTTGTGCCCTCCTTCCTCAAGCACAGCACTCCACCATCTCTGTGCATCTAAAGCAGAGAGAATACATATGAACCAGAAGCAGACACAATTTTCTGCACTTGTGGTCCTAGTGGCACCCCATGCACAGTCCGGCACCTGAGGCAGTTGCCTTACTTCACCTCATGGTAAGGCTATCCCTGAGCATTATTCCTTCTCTCCCACCCTCACTTTTCCAGCTGTGAGTAGCAGAAGTGGCCACTGAACACAAAGTCAAAATAGAAGACTGTTAAAGACAGTGGGGCTGCCTAAGAGACAGAAAAAATGACTATATGCATGCATAAGCCAAAGTACTTCATGTGTACATTTAATTTAATTTGCTGGATACTGTTCTTACTCTAGTTGAAGCTAGGTTCCTAGTAGAAACCCTGAATAATTGGTTAAAGTTTGGGGCATATTGGACACAGTTATAAGTATTTGGGGTTCAAAAATAACATCCACCTAAACATCTTTATAAAGGCATGCATTCACAATCAAAAAATGCCAGTGCTACAGCAATCAAATGGTTAAAGGTAAAGAATTCATTACAAGCATAATGAAGGTGATGGTAAATAATGTGAAACAAACAAGGAGTCTTGTGGCACTTTTAAAGACTAAAAAATGTATTTATTGCATGAGCTTTCGTGGGAGGAAATCCCATTTTGTCAGACATTTGAAGATATGAAACTTACAGAATGGGGGGGGGGAAATAAATGCAAGGAAGTGTAAGTCATAGGATCAGGTCAGACTGTTAGAGCAAATCAAAGCAGTTTAAATTCAAACACTGGGGAACAGCATATAGAGGAGATGGGGTCAAATCATCTTTTGTACTAAGAAAAAAAAACAGAGAGCCCTATTTAGCCTTAAGGCAACCATGTCAAATCTGAATATGAATTCCAGTGCTGCTGCAGAATTAGAATTGGTGTGCAGCTTTGACACTATTGCACAAATGGCTGGATGGTGTAACTTTTTTTTTTGTCGAAATCTGTATATTTAATGCAATGCACCCCAAATACAAAAATGTTGATCACCTTCTTATGTTATTTGTTAGTACCTATTACCACAGCAAGAATGTCCCATACTTACCCAAAACATTTGCCTCATGTGGAAATGCCAAAGTCACAACACTGGGCTACAATAATGAATCTGGCAGCCATCTGGAAGAAGGTAGTTTTGAATTTTAGTAGTATTTGGAAATCCCAGTCAAAGATCAGGGCCCCATTTTATGAAGCACTGTACTTGAATAAAGGAGCCTTTATCCTACGGTGCTCACAGTAGGATATTGAATATTGACAACACAGAACAGTTAATAGAAGAAACTCAAGTTAGGGACAACTTAGAGAAGTTGCATGTGCACAAGTCCATGGGGCTCGACGAACTGCTTCTGAGGGTGTGGAGCGAGTTGGCTGATAAGATAGCAGTACCGCTGGCCATTATCTTTGAGAACTGGTGGTGAATGGGGCAGGTGCTGGAGGACTTGAAAAAAGCAAATATAGTGCCTATCTTCAAGAAAGGGAAAAAGGAGGATCCAGGGAATTATAGACCTTTCAGACTCACCTCAATCCCTGGAAAAATCATGGAGCCGATTCTCAGAGAATCCATCCTGAAACACTCGAAGGAAAATAGAGTGATCAGAACAGTCAGCATGGATTCACCAAGGGTAAATCATGCCTGACCAACCTCTTCACCTTCTATGATGGGTTGACTGGATTTATGGATGCAGGAAGAGCTGTTGATGTGATATACCTCGACTTTAGCAAGGCTTTTGATACTGTTTTCCACAGCATTCTCGTCAGCAAGTTAAGGAAGTATGGGTTGGATGTGTGGACTGTAAGGTGGATAGAGAACTGGCTAGATCAACAGTTTCAGCATGTAGGAATCAATGGCTCCATGTCTAGCTGGCAAACAGTAACGAGTGGTGTGCCCCAGGGGTGGGTCCTGGGGCCAGTTCTGTTTAACATTTTCATTAATGCTTTGGATGATGGGATAGACTGCACACTCGGTAAGTTTGGGGATGACACCAAGCTGGGGGAAACAGTAGACATGCTGGAGTGCAGGGATAGGATTCAGGGAGACCTAGACAAATTGGAGCAGTGGCCCAGTAGAAATGTCATGAGGTTCAATAAGGACAAGTGCAAAGTCCTGCACTTGGGATGGAAAAACCCCATGCACAGCTGCAGGCTGGGGAGCGATCAGCTAAGTAGCACCACTGTAGAAAAGAACCTGGAGGTTATAGTGGATGGGAAGCTGGATATGAGTCAACAGTGTGCTCTTGCTGCCAAAAAGGCCAATGGCATGCTGGGCTGCATCAGCAGAAGTGTTCCCAGCAGATCGAAGGATGTGATCGTTCCCCTCTATGCAGCACTGGTAAGGCAGCATCTGGAATACTGTGTCCAGTTTTGAGCTCCCCATTATAAAAAGGACATGGACAAATTAAAAAAAGTCCAGCGGAGTGCAACAAAAGTGATCAAGGGGCTGGAGCACAAGACCTATGAAGAGAGACAGAAGGAGCTAGGCTTATTTAGTCTGCAGGAGAGAAGACTGAGGGGGGATTTGATAGCAGCCTACAACTACTTGAAGAGATGCTCCAGTGAGGACGGAGCTCTGCTGTTCTCACTAGTAACAGAGGACAAAACAAGGAGCAATGATTTCAAGTTGCAGCTGGGGAGATCAGGGTTGGATATTAGGGAAAACTTTCTTAATAGGTGAGTGGTAAAGCATTGGAATGGGCTACCTAGGGAAGTGGTGGAATCTCCATCTTTGGAGATATTTAACACTCGGTTAGACAAAACCCTGTCTGGGATAATTTAGTGAGAGTGATCCTGCTTTTTTGGCAGGGGGTTGGACTAGATGACCTGTGAGGTCCCTTCCAATCCTATGATTCTATGATTCTAAAGTGGTATTGTTTTTAATTTGCTTATTTTGTGCATTTGGTACTTTGTGTATCATGAGTTTTAGTACTTTCTTTGCAATAATACTTTGTAATAATACCTTGTAACTCGCATCAACACTGATGATTTGGGAGAGCAGGCTGAAGGAAGAGATAACAGTAAAATGAATATATTACGCAAAGCAACCAGTAGGCCTATCTTGCCACCTGGCTAACCATTGTCAAACTGCAGTGCTTTGTAAAATCACAGCAGAGTTCCAAAGGGTTAGCTGTATTAGTCTAGTTCAGCAAAACAAACAAGGAGCCCGGTGGCACTTTTAAAGACTAACAAATTTATTTATTGCCTGAGCTTTCATGGGAGAAAATCCTATTTCATCACAGGACTTCTCATGTGTATTGCAGCAGATGTAATTCAGAAGGAAGGCTATGAAGGAGGAGATGATAGTGGCTTTTCAGCTTTTGATGGAGAGTTTTTGTCAGATGTAAGGGTGCCAGGGAAGAGCAAAGATAACTGAAAGGAGAAGCAAACAGAATGGTGACAGAAACTGACACTGCTTGTGGAGCAAAGGCAGAGGTTCACATTATGAAAAAATACTAGATTGGCTAACTGTGGCTCTAAATTACAGTAAAACAAAAGTATAGAAGATATACAAGAAACATTAAATGTTTGTTTTCCTTCATCTAGGCTTTGGTACTTTATAAATACCTATACTCAGTATTTCATGCCAAAATTGCATCCTTTATACATTTTTAATTGTTCTCTTGTGATGAATCCGATGTTAAAAACCTCTTACATACTGGAACAGTTTCCTGACTTTCCACATGAGCATGAATGTTCTCTCCATTCAATATATCTTTTTCAGGTCTTTCTTGTGTTGGTCTCCTTTGTCTAGCTGAAATAAAAGTACAAATGGTTTGTTAAAATCGGTTAGAGCAAGAAAAGATGTGAAATAAAATTGGAATTATTTTATCAAAAAAGATGGCGTCTTGAAATTACCTAATTGAAGCAATTTGTCTATTGATTCTGGGAAGAAAGACCCCAGGCTTGTGTGGAGTCCTATTGACCCTGCTCTGGGTGCTGAATAATTTAAGGGGGGCAGTGTGGTAGAGTAGTTAATTGTACTAGACTTGGACACATGAGACTGAGGATTCTACTTTCATGCCTGCCACTGTTTGACCTTGGGCAACTAATTATATTTCTTTTCCCTCCCAACGTTTTCTTGGCTTGTCTATTTAGATTATAAAGTCTCAGTTGTAGAGACTGTCACTTGCTATGACAGGGCCTTGATTTGGGTTGGGGCCTGTAGGTGTTAGCATGTTTGACAGGGTCAGGCTGGATGGGTATTGAAGAGTGGTAGAGGGAGTATATATTAGCTGCAGGCTTAATAAAGCTTTGTTCCCTGGGTTAAATTAGCCTGGAATATTCTGGTATAATTGGTCCCAGGTGTCCCAATCAACAGGCCTGCTACTTAACGGCTTGTCCTCAGGCAGGGCAGGGCAGCTGAAAGCAGACTAGAGAGGAGTCGAGCTGCTGAGACGACACTGACAGTTCGTGTGGAGTTTTGCCACAACACCAAGAGGCACAGTGGGGAATTTGGGAGAGAAAACCCTACAAGTAAGGCCACTAGGACCTACAGCCTAAGAGTGGACTATATTTAATTGAGGGAGACTGTGGGACTTCCCAAAGCCTGAAGGCAGACCAGGAGCAGTGGGGCCACTGAGTGGCGATCCAGGGAAAGTAGCAGCCCTCCCGGACTAAGTGTGGAGACTGCTACTTAATCGGGTCCCTGGGTTGGGGCCCGGGGTAGAGGGTGGGACCGGGCCCCCTGACTTCTTCCCATCAGGCAACCCTTCACTACCAGGGGAAAGGAAAAATTGAGAAGGGTTGGCCAAATCTCACCACACGATAGAAAGCACAGGACCTACAGGGGTGCCTGAGGCCTCACCTCACCACACATGATACAAATAATAATTAATTTCCTGATGAGTTTTTCTGTGGTGGTCATCACCATAGTACCTATCTGAGCATCACATATGTTAAATAAAGACTATGGGTTCTTTTCCCATTACAAGAGATAACTTAGCTTTCCTTGTTCCCCACCCACCTCCCTGGTAATTGCTGTGCTCCACTGACAAATCCTACCAACTGCTTTGATTTGCTGTTAAAGTCTGACCAGATCCTATGACTTAGCGTCCCTGCATTTATTTGGCTTCTGATCTGTAAATTCCTCATCTTCAAATGTCTGATAAAGTGGGATTCTCTCCCATGAAGATAAATTCTTTAAAAGTGCCACCAGACTCCTTGTTTGTTTTGCTGAACTAGACTAACACAACTACCCCTTTAACAGATGTGTCCTTTCAACACTCCTGTGAGATGAATAGTTTATTTGCAAACAGGGAGCTTATGCACAAATTCCTCAGAAGTCTGTACTAGCTTGAGGGATTTTGTTGGTTGATGTCCACTATGACAGGCATAGGGACTGACTTTTCACAGTGTTTAGTGTTTTTAATACCTCCTTGAATTGTCAAAACGCTGTAATTAAATAACTAATTCTCTCAGCATTCCAGTGAGGTAGGTAGATAACTGTTATTGCAAAGAAAGTACTAATACTGATAATATACAAGTGTGCTGTAAAATGAACAAAATAAGCAAATAAAAAATAGCATTTTTCACTAACTTTTTTTACAGTCATTCTTAGAAGTTATTTGTTTTTGTAACACTACATATATCCTCCTGATTTTTTACTCTCTGGTTTTTAATCTGTACTTATAAACCCATCTACCTATGATAAGTAAGTTTGTGGAGACTCTCAGATTTTTGATTATCATGCAGTTAGCTATCATTAGAGACTAGCATTGTGTTTGAAATATGGTAGGCAGAAACCTTTGAGATAAAAGTGTGATCTTTCAAATTGTAGATGCCTCTTTAACATAAAAACAAAGGTAAAAAAATATTAAATGAAAAAGTTTTCCCTGGTGCTTTATTTAATTTTTCAAACCAAAACCATTGTTTTTATTTTGCAGAGTAAAATTTTCAGAAGCATCTGTTGGGATTTCATCTCCTAAAACATTTGGACACTTCTGAAGTTTTTACTGGAAGCATTTGATTTATTTATTTGTTTAAAAATATTATTTAGCCCTGCAAATTTGTGAAGTGCTGTGCAGACCATAGATACATCAAACATTTCCTTTTGTGGACACCTACTCTGGCTTTTAAATTCCAAAGGGGTAACGGTGTCAGCCTAGTTCAGAAAAACAAACAAGGGGTCTTGTGGCACTTTAAAGACTAGCACATTTATTTATTGAATGAGCTTTCATGGGAGAGGATCTGAAGTGTCCAGTGAAATGGCATCTTCTCCCACAAAAGGGCATGTGATTAATAAATGTGATTAGCTTTTGTCGGAGATGATCCCATTTTATTTGATGCTTAGAATCTTCTCTCTCAAGAGCTCATGCAATAAATAAATATGCTAGTGTTTAAAAGTGTCACAAGACTCCTTGTTTGTTTTGCTCTATCTTTTCAGCCCAGAGTACACACACTTGTAACTCAATGGAAGCAATGTTTTGGATCACTCATAAAAATTACATTTCTTTGTTTGGCTATTCCTTTCCTTCATAAGTTCTGTCTATTTTGTTGCATCTCTTTGTTTTCTCCCTCTACTTCTGCTCCTTTTGTCCTTTCCTTATTTTTCCCTTTTCTTTCCCATCTCTCCTGTACATTGTCCTTTATCTAGAGCTCTCTTTTCAGTCATTCATTTCCTCTCTCTGTTGTGTTTTGCTTCCTTCTGTCAGGTCATGACTGTTTCTCTTCATACTCCCTGACTAATTCCTGCGTGGTTTCCCCTGCTGCTCGGCTCTATCTGTATTAATAGTTTTTAAAAGCATTGAAAAAACAGGTGTCTGATCTTTCGGGTCTGTCTTTACAACAGCTATGTAGCACCACCTAGTGTATGAACATAAGAAGGTTTTTAAAAAATCAGTACTGTACATTATTTAAAATATGAGTTGTGTGGCACTTTTAAGACTAACAGATTTATTTTTCTCATGAGCTTTTGTGGGAGAAAATCTGACAAAGTGGGATTTTCTCCCGTGAAAGCTCATATGAAAAATAAATCTGTTAGTCTTACAGTGCCACATGACTCCTTGGGTTTTTTTGCTGGACTAGACTAACATGGCTATCCTTTTGGAAATTTAAAATATACCTTGCTTTGCTTTGGTGTTATGTTTGTGCAGGCGACTACTATTTTCCACTGTGTTTGTTTAATATAAGAGATCTTACCATTTCAGAACTACTATTTATTATTTAAGTTAATTAAAAATCTGTTGTGTTGTATATTTATCCGTACAAAGTCCTCTTGACTTGTTTCATTCCTTGAGGGTCTCCATTACCTAAAATAAAGCAAATACCTGTATTCCCTCTGGCATCCACTCAGTTTTATTTGAATTATGTTCCACAGAATCATAACTGAAGGGAGTGAGAAGTTTTCCAAATGTCATTTCAAGATATTCTCCTTGGACCATGACAGCTGATGCTCCTGTTTCCAGTTTTCTTTAATCATCATTTCAAAGGAAGATAACTCTGAATTGAGCAATTTACTTGACAGATGACTAGCTAAATATATCAGAAGCCGACCTTTAGTTCCTCCACATTTAACTCTTTGTTTGGAACTTGAGTAAAATGTTGCTGGACTAATCCCTTCTTCCCACATTATTACCAACAGATAATCTCCAGTATATATTAAAACGTAATACCTACTTGGTGCCTGGAATGTGATCTGATAGCTAAATCAGAGAACTGTGTTTAAAGCTGTGTGGTTCAGCTTCCAGATTTGTGACCAGCTCATTTATGTATTTATATATTTCACCTTGGACTAGTTACTCATTCTTCTTCTGCCTCAGTTTAACGACTTAGGAATTGCTCTGGAGCTTAATTTATTATTGTTGTAAAAGTACTTTGCTGTCTTTCAGTAAAACAAAATGTGTAGGTGCCATATAGTGTTTACTACATCTATAATATCTACCCATTACTTGTGATCTTTAAAAATTGGTTGATGCCCTCCATTTCCCAGGATTTTTCCAATAACAGTATTACTACTGAATTTCCCTAAAGTAAAGTGAGTATAGATCCTTCTCATTGAAGTTGCCTTATTATTGAGCCCTTTTCTCCACACGATGCACTGAAATGGAACAAAATGGATTGTCCTAAAGACTGGGAACTAAGAACTGCCATGTTCCAATCAGAGCTCTTGACATTTTACCCATCACCATTTGAGCTTCCTCAGAAGATAATCACTGAAGAACAAAATGTGAATTGTGCTGTCAAGAGGCCAGAATTACAAAACAATGCTGTCAGGGTTTCAAGCACACAGCTGCTGACTCAGTCAGATGGCATTGATTATTAACAGAGGCAGCTCTTTGTCAAACCATATAGCTTAGTAGCCAGTAAATACCCAGCTGTATTGACCTACTTTTGAATAGTGTTAGGTGTTCACTTTTGGATCCCCAAGCTAGCTGTCATATACAGTAATACCAAACTGAGCAGGGACTGTTGATCCGAGTTTCTCACCAGGATGCCGTACAAAAATGATTGTTCAACTTTACTGTGGTCTTTTTTTAATATTTAATATCCTTATTAATAATAACAGCTACCTCTGAGGTAATGCTTTTCATCATTAGATCTTAAAGTGCTTAAGAAAGGAAATAAACATCACTATCCCTGTTTTACAGACTGGAAAACTGAGGCACAGAGAGTTGAAATGACTTGCCCAAGGTTAGCAGCATTGGGACTAAAGCCTTGGTCTCCCAAGGCCTAATCCAGGTTTATAGCAATTAGCCAGCACTGTTTGTATGAATAGCTTGTTTATCTATTCATTTAAACCCAGAAGACCTGAATTATGTTAAATCTGACTTCCATGTGTCCATGGAAATGCTAAAGTTGTTGCCATGTAAAACCAAGACAGAAAAAATGTTCTCTTCTTGTTTGTTAGAAATACTTGACCTTTAAGTATATAAACAATCCCCGGGATATAAAAGAAACTGTACAATGTCTAGTTTTCTCCAGAGCTGTGTTTTGTGATCTGTTCTTTCACTACTGAATATAAAAAAAGAGATGGAAATTGAGAGGTCACTTAGAGCAATGACTAATACTTCCCATCAGGCAGTTAGTTTCCATTATATAATGAGATTACAAAAAAATGCTTCTTTATTTTTGTCTATTTTTAAAAATCAAACACAAAAATCAATCAGCAGAGAGATAGGTTGTTTGAAAATTATCATGAAACTAAGGTCACTGTTCGCATGTCAGTAATGGGTCTTTAGTAAAGCAAACTTACTTCCACTAATTTTAATAGGTGTTCTTTTAGAAAAGACTGAGGTCCTGATTCTGCAACCCCATCAACCCCTGAGTAACATGACTCACGCATGTAGTCCCATTGACTTCAATGGAATTACACATAAAGTAAAGGTAAACACATATTTCAGGACTGGGGACAAATTGTAATCTTAATGCTTTGAACCATTGTCCTCAGGACATTAATCTGAAAATTTTTGAGGACCAATTGAGGTATTGGATTAAGTGTTTGAAAGGAGATGCTTCCAAGGGCTTTTACAGATTTAGTTGCCTGTGGGATTGAAAATGTTTTGTTCTTTTTTTCCTTCTGCAGAACACTGAAAAGTGTATCACAACTCACGCCCTCAATTTCATTTAGCAGCTAGAACCAACGGGCGAGTGATTACATGAGGCTGAACAAATGAAGCACACTTTCAGCAAGCTGCAGTGTGGACAAAATTTTCAGTGACTAACCTGTTACTGTGTTTTAGGCTGCTTTAAGGATTAATGTTTAGATTATGTGAATCATAGAGCGACTGGACAGCTCAGATGGCTGCTAAAATGATGTGGAGCCTTTCTTCCATGCACACTGTGCTAGATTGGTGGTAAAAGGGGGGTGTCAATTTCCAGGGCCGTCACTCTTGCACCTTTCCCCAGCCACCTTAAAAGAATGATGGAAATCATTAAAAGAAGTATTTGGTTTACAGGCATGATCTACATTTCACAGTACAGAAGGCAATTCTTTTTTTCATAGAAGAGGATAATTCCTTTTCCTCTTTTATGCTACAATGTTGCTTATGTAATATCAAGAAAATACATTTTAAAAAGTCTCCGGTTGGGCTTGGGAATTCCTGCAGATGCCTTCTACAGTTTTAGGGGATATTGTATAGGAAGGGAAGATGGAAGTAGAACATCTGCCAAATAGATGTTTTCATCCTTTATGAGGCAGAGGCTCTGAAACTGTGGTTCATTGCCATTGGGGGAGAAATGACTGATCGCATGGTGTTTTCAGCTGAGAGAAATCGCATAGAAGGGGAAAAGCAAAAGTAGACAGTGGATAAAATTTTCGAAAGCTGCTAAGGATATGTCCACACACAGTCTTTAAATTGAAATAATGCAGATTATTTCGATTTAAAAGAATGCAGGTCAGCACTACATTTCCTCATATTGAGATAAGGAGCTCCCTTATCTCACAATTAGGAAGTTCATTTTGATACAATAAAGCCTAGTATTATATCAAAATGATGGTTAAATCAAAATTATTATTTTGAAATAATGCTTTGTGGACGTGTTATTTTGATTTAACTGTTATTTCAATTTAACACTTTTGGCCTTCTCTTTCCCAGGGTGCTGTCCTTTTTCTATATATTGGGTGGGGGAATGGCCCTTCTAGGGGGCCATCTTGCCACAACTCCCATGGTGCCCCTCTCCTAAATCAAACTAGCAAGTCCTGTCTATGGATATGCTAGTTCGATTTGGTCTTAAATGGGGATCTGTTATATCAATTTAATGATTTTATAGCAATTCAATTTGATTGATTGAACTTAAATTGATTTAACCATGAATGTGTGGGCATAGCCTCAGTGACTTAGAAATTTATAGTTACATTTTTCAGAAGCCTCTAAGTGCCTTCCAAGTCTGACTGACTTTTGAGAAGTGTTTTAGACTCTGAAGTTGCTACAACACTTTTGAAAATGTTATCCAATGTGATCAACATTTTCATAAAGAACAAAACACATATTGAACTAAAATAGGGTTTTGCCCTGGGATGTTAGAGACTCACAAATGGGGGGGGGGGTATTCCTAAAAAAGTCTCCATTAAAATATGAATCATACTGTGGAATAATTTCAGAATTCATATAATATGTTGTTCAAAAATCCCAAGAGCCTGAAACTTTTTAAAGAAAATGTATTATCATCCCATAAACTAAATGCACTGTATTCATTGTAAATAATATTGGGTACAACTGTCTGGAAGACATTTTATATTCCAGACAAAGGTTAAGTAGACTTTTAGGGAAGGAGTTTTGCAGAGCAACTGGACAGCTCTGTGATATTTAATATTGTTCTATTGTTATACTGGTAAAATTGTCTGAGGTAAACGTAGTGAAATTCGATACAGACAAGTGTAAAGTACTCCACTTAGGAAAGAGCAATCCACTGAACACATACAAAATGGGCAATGACTGCTTAAGAAGGCATACTGCAGAAAGGGATCAGGGTGTCATAGTGGACCACAAGCTGAATATGAGTTCAACCATGTAACACTGTTGCAAAAAACCCAAACGCCATTCTGGGTTGTATTAACATGAATATTGTAAATAAGACACAAGAAGTCATTCTTCTCTTCCACCTGACCCTGATTAGACCTCAACTGGAGTACTGAGTCCAGTTCTGGGTGCCTCATTTCAGGAAAGAAGTAGACAAATCAAAGAAAGGCCATGGAAGGAGCAACACAAATGATTAGAGGTCTGGAACACTTGACTTACGAGGGAAGATTGAAAGAGCTGTGTTTGTTTAGTCTGGAGCAAAGGACACTGAGAGGGGACATGATGACAGTTTTCAAGTACCGAAGAGGTTGACACAAGGAAGAGCAAAACAAAAACAAAAAAAAATTGTTCTCCTTAACTGCCAATGATAGGCTAAGCAGTGGTCTTAAATTACAGTAAGGGAGGTGTAAGCTGGACATTAGGAAAAAATCCTTAACTGGCAGGGTGATTAACCACTGGAATAAGTTGCCTAGGCAGGTTGTGGAACCTCCATCATTGGAAGTTTTTAAGAGCAGGTTAGGGAGGAATCTGTTAGGGATGGTTAAAGGGGGTACTTGGTACTGCCATGAGTGCAGGGGACTGGACTCAACAACCTCTCATGGTCCCTCCCAGTTTCTAAGATTCTATATGTGTGCTTTATTAATACAGTATTCAGCTCTAGTTTCTGCAAGGTACTGAATGCCACTTGATAAAGTATTTTGCACATGGGACAGTGAGAGAGTGAGAGAATGTCAGTATTGCCAACTGCAGATGTTCTCAACCTTTTATGGGTAATGACATGCTTAGTGGCATGCACGATCCTACAGGACATACCAACCCATCCTCCCAAGGCCAGTCCAGCCCCCCACCCAGCTCTCCACAAGAACACTTACCACTATTTGATGACACAGTAGTGAGAACCACTGGCTTAGAGGATGGAGTTGTGTACTGAGATATAGGAGACAAAGTTTATAGTCCTGACTTTGTTGCCATTCTGCTGTGTGAACTTGGGCAGGTCATTTCACCTGTGTTCCTCAGTTTCCCTAGCTGTAAAATGGGAGTAATGATATTGCTCTCCTTTGTAAAGTGCTCTGAACTCTTTTCATGCAGATTGTTATATGTGTCTCTACAGATGTGTATTCTTGACAAGGTCAAACTGGACTTTCTTATGGGATTATTTGCTTTCAACTATAGAAAACATCCATGTTATTTGATATAGCTGGGGCAGAGTTTGACAAGCTTCCTTTTTGTTCGCTTACTTTTAATTTTTTGGCAAGACTCAGACCATAAAAGAGGTCAGACAGTGTAAAAATATAGCTTGTTTAAAGAATTGGTGTAAATAAGTGTGTAAAATGCTTTAAAATGTCTTGTCAGAGAAATTCACCATTTAACTTAGTGAACTACAGTGCAATGGGGTAGAATTAATAGGTAGAAATGTTCCATTGCTTCTTTGAGAAAATAAGAAAAAATAGACCATTATGTCTGACCTAACTCATTTAATAAATGGCTTTATTAGGTAGTAGCCTGCTATTGTGTCTTGAAGAAAAGTAATGTGACAGAGAGGCTAAGTGGTACGTATACAGTAAAGTGTTTCTGAATGGGTAAGCAATACCATTTTTTTTTCCTATACAGAGAGCCTCGAAAAGTCATCCTGCACAAAGGCTCCACAGGACTTGGTTTTAACATTGTGGGAGGAGAAGATGGTGAAGGCATTTTCATATCCTTCATCCTAGCAGGTGGGCCAGCGGATCTCAGTGGAGAGCTGCAGAGAGGAGATCAAATTTTGTCTGTAAGTATCAGTCATTTTTGCTGGCCAATTAATAGTTCTTGTTGCTTGTCTCCTGTCTTGGGGAAACATAATCTTGGCTTTTTATTTGATGTTTCTTTGTAGGGTGTTTGGTTCCAACTCTGATGTTGTTTTAAATAGTAAGTCAATGCTGAGTTACATCAATATTTAATTCACTGATCTTAATTTATAGGTGAGTTGTTAATAATGTCATATATACTTTATTCAAGATGGCACTTTTCATTGTTCGGTAAAATATACGGTAAAGCAACAAAAACTAACAGGTGCTGTGTATCAAACTCCCACAGATATGCAAGCGCACGTATGATATAGCCCACAGTTCATTTCTTTCCATCTATCTAACCAGCAAACTATATCATATGGTCAGGATGGGATTAATGGAGGGCTTTAGGGACTGCAGCCCCAGGCTAAGGGGGAGCCCCTGCAGCCCCAAAATTCAGGCCCTGATTGCAGCTGGCAACCCTCAGTCTGCCACTGGCCAGGGCCCCCTCCCTTGCTCTGGCCGTCCCACCTCCACACTGCCAGCCAATGGCACTCTGGGGGGAAAGGGAGTCCCTGCTCCTAGAGTCCTGTGCTGCCAGCCTGCAAGTGCTGAATGGCACGGCACCGGCTGCTCTCCACCACATCCTGACCTCTTCCCTTCTCAGGCCTATTGATGTCCCACCCCTGTGCCCATCTGGCCTGACAGCACCCCCAAGGAGGGAGTCACTGGACCACTCCTGTGCCGAGTGCTGACCTGCACTTTTTGGCTGGCAGGTCTGCCTGCCAAGGCTCCAGCAAGTGCACCTGAGTGCCACCCCACCGCAAGGTTGGCTACTCACCATGGGAAGGGTCCCACGGTCTGGGGTGGGGGCCACAAAAGTGGGCAGCCTGTAACCCCCAGACCTCTCAATTTGGCCCAGCATCTAGCTGGCTGTGTATAAACTCCTCTATGTCTGCAGCCCATCGGATAAAGTAGATGGATTTTATATCTTATGATTCTTACCTTCACTCTGCCCATTAACATCCACCAGCCCTATTAAAATGCCAGTGTTCAGCTGCCAGATTTATGGCATTTGGTTGAGATAAAAAAAATGCTACATTGATCCAAGATTACAGGACTTTGTATTTAAGGGCTAATGTCCCATAATCTGGCAGGACAAGACACAGTGGCAGTGAAGAACTGGAAATCACACCTTCTGGCACTTGATGAGATTTGAATTCAATCAGTCAACTAATCATATTGGACCTTAAAACTGTTTCATATTTATATCGTAGTCTATTTTTTGTCTGTTTTAAAGATTTAAAAAAATCTTCTGTATAAAGTATCAGTATTGGGATTTTTAAAATGTTCAGAAGACTGTATTTTATTTTATGGTCTGCATGACATACCCTGTCATGTTCCAAAGGGGCAGCCATGTTAGTCTAGTTTAGTAAAACAAACAAGGTGTCATGTGGCTGATATAATGTGACCTGATCCCATGACTTACACTTCCCTGCATTTATTTCCTCCCATGCTGTAAGTTCCCCCATCTTCAAAGTGTCTGATAAAGTGAGGATTTTCTCCCACAGAAGCTCATGCAATAAATAAATGTGTTAGTCTTTAAGTGCCATGGGATTTCTTGTTGTAATACCTCAACATGTATTCCATACAGTGTATGTTGTAGAAGTTTCAGTATCATTTCCTTGGGAAGGCCTTCATAATTCACTCAGGGCTTTACCATCCTAGCGTAATGGGATCCTTCCAGATTCGTGCAATAATAGCTTGAGATCATGTTGTTCACCCATGTATATGTGCATCTTTATATAGCACAGTGCATAAAACTAATCACACTGCGGTACATGGATTTAGGTGCATCGATATGAGTGGACCAGATTTTCAAACCGGCCCAGCTCCCTTTTGTAGACACTTAGGCTTTGTCTGCATTACAAACTCAGGCTGTCAGTCTGTCACTGGCATACACACTCTTATGCCAACACACAGCAAGCTAATGTGAGCCAAAATAGCAGTGTAGCCACGGCAGCTTGGATTGTGGCTGTGGAGACATGCCTCATAGCACAAACCCACCCATACCCCATGGGTACCAAATCAAAGTGGCTAGGCTGAGACTCAGTTTCCATTATCTGTGTTACCATAGCTACCCTGCTTTTTACACTAATGTTAGCTTGTTGCATGTGTGTTTGTCAGTAAGGAAACCACGCCTCTAGCTCACAAAGATGGAGCCTCAAATAAGGGTCTGTCTTCCAAAAACGCCCAGAAACTCACTGTGACACGTAGGGCCAGTTTTTCACATAAATTCAGCTGGGCACTTTTGGAAGCTTGACCTTTGTTTAGGGTCTAAATAGAACTGATCTCTTTTGGAAAACTGCCTACTTATTCTGAAATAATGACCATGGTTGTGGGTGTTAAATACTCTGAGTTAGGCATTGTGGGCTGTTCATCATCGTGCTATCTGCTGCTTGATCTGCAATTGCCACTCCAAGGGGTTATAATTGTGTGTGTGTTTGTAACTCTGAAGGCTGGTTTTTTTGAATATGTTATCAACTTGTGAACACTGCATGTAAAATTTTCAAAAGTGTTGAAGAGGTGTAGGAGCCTGAATCTCACTGATGATCAATGGGACTAGGGTCCTAAGTCACTTTGGCTCTATAGCTTTTTTTAAACTAATAGTCAATAATACAGTTTTTCTCTTAGGATATATATACATGCATTGGTTTAAATTCTGCCCTCAGATAAGAAAAACAAAGGGGGTGGGGTTACTTTTTAACATACTTTTGTTCCTTGTAAGCCACAGAGACAGCATTCATTATTCACAGTTAAGCACTGTGACTGGTTGATAAACAGCACTTTATTATACCCTGTCTGTTTTAGTCCAACTAAGCTCTTTAACTACTGGTCAGCATCTTCTCAGAAAAGATTGCTTGTCTAGCAATGTCCTTTTCCTTCCCTATTGTGCCACTCTAGCTTGCTTATGTGGGTGCAACTATAGAAAGGCCTAGTGATCAAATTATTTACATATAATATTCTTTCTTCCTCCTTCATACACTTCTTCCAAACTGGACATATAGAAGCAAAGAAAGCTTTTGGTGGTTGGTGTGGGTTTTTTGTTTTGTTTTTTTTTTGTTTTTGTTTTTTTTTTTGGTTGTTTTGTTTTGTTTTGTTTTTTTAAGGGAAAAAGGATTAGCATTTGGCAGCCTAGTCTGCGTACGCCATCTAGTGTATGCTGAGCTAATTAGCAAATCTTTCAATACAAGAGGTAGATTATCTATCTACGTTGTGTTAGTTATTTCTGGGCTTGTAATGAATTCAGTTGCAGCCCTGCAGCTTATTTTTATATCTTTAATGAATAAAAGTTTTTGTGGCCTTAGGTTATATTTTGCATAGATTGTTTAATTAACTTCTTTATAATTCTTTCATGTGTATATTAATAGTGTACAATTAAGAAATAGAGCTTTTGTGCCTACAGTTCTTCACAATAAATGAACATATGATTTAAGTGTTCTAAATACAGAGGATTTTAAATTCAGAGTTCACATAAGGTGGCTCAGTATCCTGGAATGTTTGCTCATATAGAATAATAAAAATATATTATACTCCCCCAGGGCCTGACTCCTTTTACATCTAAATTTTTATTTGGCCCTCAGCATTATGTTGGTCCTGTAAGCAAACTGTGTATCTCAGATACTTGGTATGGCCCCATGACTGTAGTATCTCATCTGGAATTGCTACCCTCACCAATATCCCTGTGAAGGAGGGAAGTCTTAGTGTTCTCATTTTACACATGAGTAAGTGAGGCACAGACAAAGTGAATTCTCACACAAGAAACCTTTGGCAGAGTGGAGAATTTAACTCAGGGCTCTAGGTACCCAGGTTGGCTTCCTAATCACCCAATAATCCTTCCTCTCAAAGTTTGGTGGAAGCAGTTTTATTGTCTTCAAATAGGAAACCCATTGTTAGGGCCCCATCATCCTGTCCCCTCTTTGTTCCCAGACACATTTCTCCAGAAAGCAGCATCCAGGGTGACTCTTCAGGCACTGTGTGATAGATTTATGGAGGGATACACTGACAAAAGCTTAAAACCAGAATTGTACTAGTCAGGCTTATTTCTCTATATACCAAGAAAGTTCCCATGCCCCACTCCCAATCATAGTCACATATGGCAATAGAACCCCCTCTTTCCTGGGCCATGATTCCATATACCAACAAACCCACCTCTACCCCTCCTTCCTGCTAGCCTTAATTATACCTGTAAGTCCCCTACCCCATCCCTCCAGTGCCACCTCATCCAATATATGGTCATTTTCTGTTTTGGTGGGTCTGAATCTGGGAGTTTTGCTGGAACCCCTATTGTACTCCATGGGAGGGAAGGGGAATGGGGTCCTATCTTGACCATGGCCAGTTTGTGGCCTTATATTTATGTTTATTTTTAACATTTCCTTTGCTTTCCCACACTACTGCTTAGCCTGGCTCTGACATCTGTCTGAAGAAGAGTCAAAGTTTTCTCGTATTTGTGCATTTACGTATTACACCTTCACTATGTCTTAGAAATTTTTAAGTACATCTTTCATCTTCTCCACAGTAATAAAGAAACCCATCTAATTGTGGGTAAGCAGAAAGAAAACACCATGGCTATGTCCACACTGCAAGCCATTTTCAAAAACAGTTTTTTCGAAAAACTTATTTCAACAAAAAATTCAAAATAAATATTCTGAAATAAACTTGTTTCAAAAAATGCTATTTTGAGAGAGGCGTTCTCCTGGATTCTCTGTCTCGAAATAAAGCAGTGGTTTCTTTTTCTTTTGGAAAAAAAGAGTCCATATTGGACTCTTTGTTGAAAAAATAAAGCCAAGATAAAAGATAGGCAGGCTTTTTCGAAGAAGTCTTTTTCCAGCAAGCGACCAGGTTTAACCGGGCCAAAAAAATGCTCTGGTATTTCAAAATACTGGGGCGCTTTTTGTTTCAAAATAGCTTTTTCAAAAATAGAGCTATTTCAAAAAAAGCCAGCTTTCGTTTTTTCGAAAAAGTGCTCCAGTGGTTTCAGACACCAGAGAGCTTTTTTTTTGTAAAAGCAAAAACGGCTCCCTGGACACAGAAAAGATTTTTTGGAATAAAACTTCTTATCTTGAAAAACCTTTGCACTGTAGATGTGCCCCATGTCTTTGGGTTTTTTTTAACATTTGTATCTCAGAGATTCTGTCCTCTCTGGCTAGAAGGCCCGACAGCCTACCCAGTCTACCTGGGACTAACGACTGGGAGGGGATGCCCAAGGATGTGGAATAGGGAGGATGCCCCATGGCCTGCCAGGACCATGACCAGCTGCCCCATGCTGGGGCCAACCTGGAGCTAGGAGAGGCAGAGGACACAGATGCCTACAGCTGCTGTAACCTGGAAGAACTCCCTTCAGCTGAGGAGGAGCTGCCACTGGCAGATGGGCTTTGCGACCTGAACGAGCTGCCCACTGCCAACAGCCCAGAGGAGCTCCTGGATCTGCCGCTTATTGACCCAGAGGGTTTCACTGGGATCCCACAGGCGACTTATACGGAGGACACCAACGGCCTATACCCCCTCTGGAACCAAGTACCGGGGCCCAGGGATAGCGAATTACTGTGAGACTGCTTGCACAACAAACCAGTGTCAGTGCATTGCGGCAGGAGCCCCACTGACCCAGTGACTGAACCCTCAGTCAGTGGTAGGACCCTGAGCTGGGACACATTGGAGACAGGTGGGCCTGTGTCCCGGCTCCTCACCCCTTTCCTTTTCCAACCATCCAGAGTGCTTGACCCTCACACCAGAGCTGTTGAGGGGCTCAAGCTGTATTCCCACCCATCTGGGCCAGCTACTTCACTCAGATTGGTGCAACTGACTTTGGTGCCTGTCTGCCCCCACCTGGTCCCAGGGCAAAATGACTCTCGTGCCTGTCTGCCTGCCCTTCCTGGGTCTGGACCAACTGACTCTTTGGTACCCAGACACCCCAGAAGGGGAGGAGCAATGGGCTTAGCCAGAGGTGGTTTTTGGGGTAAGCGAAGCAGGTGGCCGCCTAGGGCCCCAAGCAGTAAGGGGGCCCCGTAGTGGTCGCCTGCTTCACTTACCCTTGTGCTCTTGGGGTGGTGGGAAAGTGGGGGGTGGCGGACTGCCAGGGCCATGGGCTGCATTGCCTGCCAGCCCGGCTGGCATCTCTGCAGCAGCACTCTCCGCCTACCCCCAGCCGGCTACACCTCCCCAGGGGTAGGGAGGAGAGCAGCCGGTGTGGAGCTGTGGCTTGCTGGGAGTGGGGCCCTGGAGTGGCCCGCTCCAAAGAGTTCAGGATGTATCACCGCCGCCACACCAGCACTGAACTGGCCTGATCCAGGGCCTGAGGGTGAGGCAGCTTCTATTTAAGCCTGGGGTGGCCAGGGGCAAAGCGGCCTGAACTCTTTAGAGCAGGTGACTCCAGGGGGCCCCACTCCCAGCAAGTGTCAGTGTGGCGGTGGCCGCTTTCCTCCCTGCCCCTGCTGCAGAGAAGCCAAGTGGGCAGGTGGTGCAGCCTCTGGCCCTGGCAGTTCGCGGCTCCCCTCACCCGACATGGGAGTTAGGACTGGAGGGGGTGGTTAGGGCAGCAGAAGGGGCCTGCAGTCCCAGTGAGGGTGGCATTGGGGGCCTATCGGGGGCCCTATAAATGGCCTTCCCCTAGGGCCCACAATTGCCTAAGGCCACCTCTGGGCGTAGCCCAAGGACTCAGACTGAAAGAGGGTGTCGGAGCAGAGTCAAGTATGCAGCAGGTGAAGCACAAACTACCTGGAGGGTGACAACTTAAGATGAATTCCCTAGTACCACCAGCAGGAGGTGCCCTCCAGGTAGGTCGAGTGCTACAATTGCCTACACATGGCAGAGAATGGGGGCAGGGCAGACCCTCATGGAGAGAGGACTGGTCCCAGAAGCAGGATGTGTTTTGGCCAGATGAACCTCTGGTGTATCCACAGGGACCTGAGAACCTACCCCACACTCCCTGTCACCCTAACTATAGGGCCAGTCACATGGATCATCCCCGTGGGCTGTTGACCCATCTGCCATACCCAGTTATTCTGGGTTGGGGCTGGCCAGACTTTGCCAGAGTACTACAGTGGGTGAGATGACAACAGACCTCAGGTATGACCCACAGACACCAGGAAGACCCTGGTCCCAAGCAGTGTGATGGACACTTCCAGCTAGTGGGATCCCAGCCCTGAGGTGGAAGAAGCCCAAGAGCCAATAGGGGAGTGCCCCCTGACCACAACATTCTGGAGGAGGAGGAACCAGCCCCGTCAGAAGCTGTCCCTAATTGGATGAATTTGGGAACAGACTTTAGCTGGGACCAGCAAGAGGACCCCACCCTCTGTAATGCTTATGAACAGTTAGCAGTAGTGGGTGGGGGTGTGACAGACCCCTGATGGGCTGCCCAGTGGCCACAATTTGAGCTACGCCTGGATCAATATAAGACCCTAGCCCAGATCCTCGCCTGCTTCTGTTGGCCTGGGGTACATGACGAGGTGCAGGATTACTGTGCTTCCTGTCTAGAATGCCAAAAGGTGGCTACCTCTGGGACCCTGAGAGCCTGCCTGTGCCCCTCCCAGTGGTGAGGACCCCCTTTGAGAGGGTGGCAGTGGATTTGGTTAGCCCTCTGGATCCCAGCATCAGTGGATTCTGTTTCATGCTTGTTATGGTGGACTATGTGACCCACTTTCCAGAGGCCATACCCCTGAAGAACACCACAGCCCAGATCATCATGGCAGAATTAGTGATGGTCTTCACTACAGTAGGACTACCCCAAAAACTACTCCTGGACCAAAGGCCAGCTTTCACCTCCTGGCTGTTCAGAGAAGTCTGTGCCATTTTGGGCATCCAGAAGCTCCAGTATTCTGTCTGCCACCTCCAGATGAATAGACTAATAGAGCAGTTCAGTTGGACCTTTAAGATTTCCCCTGAGGATCTGTGAAGATAGGATCAACTAATCCCTCCATTACTCATGGCCATTTGAGAAGTCCCTCAAGCTTCTATCCAGTTCTCCCCCTTTGAACTGTTATATGGCTGACAGCCATGGGGGATCCTGGATTTAATGAGGGAGAACTGGGAGGAGACTCCTTCCCCAACACTGGGGCTCTTACAGTACATACTAGGCCTGCAGGATCAGCTCCGCCTGGCAAGTTCATTGACTCAGGAAACTTGAGGGCTGCTCGGGCCACCCAAGCCCAGGTGCATAACAAGGGAGCACAGACCTGTTCCTTTGAACCAGGGGACCAGGTCTTGGTGTTACCCCCCTCACCTGAGTCCAGACTCTTGGCACGCTGGCAAGGCCCATGTGAAGTAATCCGCCAGACAAGACCTGTAAATTTAGAAGTCAGACAACCAGACCACCATAAAAAGAGGCAGATTTATCACATTAGCCTCTTAAAATCCTGGCAGGAATGGGAGGGCCAGATGATCACAGCTTACCCACCTGATCCAGAAAAGGACTTCTGGTCCACACAGGAGACTCCCATGAGCCCCAGCTAAGCCCGGTGCTCACCGAAGCACAACAGTGGCAAGCCCGCCACCTTTTGGCAGCTTTCACAGGGGTCTTTACAACCACACTGGGGAGAACCACTGTGGTGTACCACCAAATCCAGACCCTGCCAGGAGAGAGAGTTCATACCAGAGCTCGATCGCCTCCTCAACACCTCCAACCTACAGTGGAGCAAGAAGTCCAGGAGTGATTGAACCATCAGCTAGCGACTGGTGAAGCCCTGTCATACTGGTTCCAAAGCCAGATGGGTCACAGCGATTTTACATCGACTTCAGATAAGTAAATGCCATCTCCAAGTTCAATGCATACTCCATGCCTCATGTGGATGAGCTTCTGGGCTGGTTGGGAGAGGCCCTATACTTTAGCACCTTGGACCTCATAAAAGGATATTGGCAAATTCCTCAGCACTCCCAATCTAAGGAAAAGACAACCTTTGCCACACCCAGTGGACTATACCATTTTGTGAGGATGCCCTTCGGCCTCCACAGGGCCCCGCAAACTTCCAGCACTCGATGGCCCACCTCCTGTGACCCCATATCAACTACACTGCGGCCTACATTGACAATGTGGTTGTATGCAGTCGGGACTGGGACTCCCGTCTCGCTCAAGTGACTGTGGTCCTGCAAACCCTATGGGATGCAGGGCTCACAGCAAACCCCCAAAAGTGCTGCATAGGATGGCAGGAAACAACTTACTTGGGCAGGGGTATTCTGAAACTCCTAACTGGGAAGGTGCAGGCACTCCAAGAGTACCCTTGGCCTGCCACTAAGAAACAAGTGCAGCAGTTTCTCGGACTAGCAGGTTACTACCAGAGCTTCGTTCCAAACTTTTTTACAGTAGCAGCCTTCCTAACAGACCTGCTTACAAAAGACCAGCAGCTCCAAGTTCAATGTGAGCAGACCTTCTGACAGCTGAAGGACCAGCTGTGTGAAGCCCCTGTCCTGTATAGTCTGGACTTCAACCACGCTTTTTTGGTCCAAGCAGAACTGTAGGATTAGGTGCAGTCCTCATACAAGACCTAGATGGGGACCTCCTTTACCTGAGTTGTAAGCTCTTCCCAAAGGAGCAGAAGTATGCAACCTCAGAGAAAGAAGCACTGGGCATGAAATGGGCCCTGGAATCCCTACGCTATTACCTCCTTGGACGCACCTTCACCATCGTCACTGATCATGCACCCTTCCTCTGGCTGCAGCAGATGAAAGACACCAGTTCCTGAGTGATGCATTGGTATTTGGCCTTACCACCATTTTCTTTTACTGTTCAACACCATACACATAAGCACCACACCAATGCAGGTGCTCTATCCCGCATAGAGAACGAGACATTGCCCAGCTCAGAAACTCAGGAGCTGGACTTGACGGGTTGGGGTTTAGCAAGAAACTGTTGCCTCCCTCAGAGCCTGGACCTGAGAAAGGGCCTGAATGTCCCTCCTGGACAGACTGGGAAACTGCAGGGCCCTGGCCCTGGAAGCAGAAGGGTGATCATAGAACAGATCATAGAATCATAGGGTTGTAAGGGACCTCATAGGTCATCTAGTCCAACCCCCTGCCAGAGGCAGGACCATTCCCACTAAACCATCCCAGTCATGGTTTTGTCCAGCCGGGCCTTAAACACCTCCAAAGATGGAGATTTCACCACCTCCCTCAGCAGCTCATTCCAAGGCTTCACCACTCTCCTAGTAAAAAAGTTTTTTCTAATATCCAGCCTCGACCTCCCTAACTGCAACTTGAGACCATTGCTCCTCGTTCTGTCCTCTGTTATTACCGAGAACAGTCGAGCTCCATCTTCCTTGGAGCATCCCTTCAAGTAGTTGAAGGTTGCTATCAAATCCCCCCTCAACCTTCTCTTCTGCAGACTAAATAAGCCTAATACTTCAGTCTTTCCTCATAGGGCTTGTGCTCCAGCCCTTTAATCATTTTGGTTGCCCTCCACTGAACTCTCTCTAGCATGTCCCTGTCCTTTTTGTAGTGGGGAGCCCAAAACTGAACACAGTATTCTAGATGTGGCCTCACCAGTGCAGAATAGAGGGGAATGATCACATCCCTTGATCTGCTGGTAATACTTCTTTTGATGCAGCCCAGTATGCCATTGGCCTTTTTGGCAGCAAGAGCACACTGCTGACTCATATCCAGCTTCCCATCCACCATGACCCCCAGGTCCTTTTCTACACTGCTGCTACTCAGCTGAATGTTTCCCAGCCTGTAGCGGTGCATGGGGTTTTTTCGTCCCACGTGCAGGATTTTACACTTGTCCTTATTGAACCTGATAAGATTTCTATTGGCCCACTGTTCCAATTTATCTAGGTCTCCCTGAATCCTGTCCTTGCCCTCCAACGTGTCTACTGGTCCCCCCAGCTTGGTGTCATCCGCAAACTTACTGAGAGTGCAGTCTATTCCATCATCCAGATCATCGATGAAAATGTTGAACAGAACCAGCCCAACCAGGAAGGTGAAGTATAAAAGCCCAGGCTGGCAGCTCAGTAGGGCCTGAGGTGCCACAGGGGAAGGGTGTTCCTGCTCTGAGGCAGTGAGCTGAAGGAGGCCAGGCCCCAGCTGGGAGGTCACACCTGTCCTCTTCAGCTAGAAGGACTGGCAGCCTATCCAGTCTACCTGGGCCTAGCAACTGGAAAGGGATACCTGAGGCCATGGACTGGGAGGGATACCCCAGAGCCCACCGGGACCATGACTGGCTGCCCCATGCCGGGGCTGACCCGGAGCTAGGAGACGCAGGGGATGCAGACACCTACAGCTCCTGTGACCTGGAGGAACTCTCTTCGGCTGAGGTGGAGCTGCTGCCTGCGGATGGACCCTGCAACCTGGAGCAGTTACCCTCCACTGACAGACTGGGGGAACTCCTGGACCTGCTACTTATGGACACAGAGGGTTTCATTGGCGACTTATACGGAGGACGCCAATGGCCTATACCCCCTCTGGAACCAGGTACCCAGGACCAGGGTGAGAGGAAGTAACCCAGGGATGGCAGACTGCTGTGAGACCACTTGCACAACAGACAAGTGTCAGTGCATTGCGGCAGGAGCCCCGTTGACTGAACCCTCAGTCAGTGGTAGGGCCCTGAGCTGGGAGACAGTGGAGATGGGTGAGCTTGCCTCCACCTCCTCACTCCTTTCCTTTCCCAACCACCCGGAGAGCTTGACTCTCACACCAGGGCTGCTAAGGGGCGCAAGCTGTGTTCTCACCCATCTGGGCCAGCTACTTCGCCCAGATTGGGCCAACTGACTTTAGTGCCTGCTTACCCCACCTCAGGCCAGGGGCAACTGACTCTCATGCAGCTGCGACAAATGACTCTTGTGCCTGCCTGCCCACCTTGTCTGGAGGCCGGGGCCACTGATTCTCGTGCCTTCCCATCCCTCCTGGAGGCCAGGGGCAACCGGCTTTTGTGCCTGCCTGCCCCACCTGCGGGCTGGCGACAACTGACTCTGGTATCTGGACACCCCAGAAGGGGAGGGCCAATGGGCTTAGCCAGAGGGGCACCAACTACCTGGAGGGGCACAACTTAAGGTGACTTCCCCAGTACCAGCAGCAGGAGGTGCCTTCCAGGTAGGTTGAGTGCTACGATTGCGCACAGCCAGGGCATGATGTTTTGCAGGGTATATAATTGTTTATTGACCTGGGTGGTAAGGACTGCAGTGTTAGACTTCAACCATCCTGTCAACTGAAAATATGTCACCACCTTTCAGTAAGCAAGCTGATTTTGTTAGTTATGCACTTAAAGAAACCACTGCTTTCAGCATGTGGGACTTCAGCATATTACTGTTGAGTGGGATTTTCAGAGAAGTCCAGTTCCCACTGAATTTTTGGTGCGTTTTAGCTGAGTGTCTTCCACAGACACATTTGCCAATCCCAACTTTCCTGTTCATAATTCTTTCGGGTTTCAGAGCCAGGCCCTTGTGTGGCGTGGTTTCTATTGTCATGAGTTCTCATTTAGGTTCTTTGTGTGGCAGATACCTGCCTGCCCTATTCTTTTCGTGTAAGTGAATTTGTAAGATTTTGTTTTATGTTCCCTGCTGCTTTCTCAGCTTCTCTTGTCTTTGTTTTGGGTGGCTTATCTATTCATGTTGTTTAAACATCGCTGTTCGTTTTCTGCTTTTTGGGGGCGAAAATGGTGTGTTCTTCCTTCATGTTAGCTAGCATGTAGAAATTAAAATGAAATAAAATCTCAGTGAAGAGAGGGCAGTTTATCAGGTTGAGGTAAAGGCAATGGGGAAGGCTGTGGTTTACTTTGACATGATATCTTGTGTTAAAACTGCAGACTGCCTTATTTTGACTAGGATTTTACCTTGTGTTAGTTACCATGGCTTAGCTAAGATTATAAACAAATCCATTCAATGTTGCTGATTGCTCTGTCACAGCTTTCATGGGCGTATATTCTGTCTGCCGGGAACCAAGTTCCTGGTCCAAAATGAATACTTAAGGTCACATTAAAAAAGGAGCTTGAAATACATCATGGTGGACTCAAAACAGAAATAGAGTTCATAAGATAATGGTGATATACCCTCCAGTCTGTTACAAAGGTAATAGTATTTACCTACCTTCCAGGTATGTTGTGAGGATAAATGTAATAAAGGTCATGAGATACTTGGATAATATGATAATAAGAAGCATATAAGTATTTAAGGTAAATAGACTGTAGTTTTACAAGCACTTTTTCCTGTTGGTGTGAGATAGATCTAAACAAACTGAAAAAATATTAAAATCAAAAAAAAGAAATACCATTTCTGTCCTCTGTTTCAGAGACAAATCATTTTACTTGTTATGAGTAGCTGAAAACTTTCAGGGAGATTCATGAGTGAAGTTGACTTTCCAATTTGGAAGATACCCTCTTCTTATTGAGTTTCACACATGTTGAAAGATTTGTGGAAATTGATCATCATGTCCAGCCTATAGCTCTTTAGTTTAATGATGTTGTCAAGTTCTAAATGTATTTACTTAACCTTCACAACATTTGCACATATTTAACAGCACTTCAGATTTATTCTTTATTCATGTCTCAGCTGGATCATAGTAACAGCTTCTTGGTTGCTCTTCTTGGTTCATCTGTCATGGGTTTCCAGGCTATTTAAATTTTCATGACCCATTTATTCTATCTCTGTGTATTATCTTGTCACCCTTTGCTACAACTACATCAGTTTGCCATGCATCTGGGGATCAGATTCAAATTATTGGTGTTAGCTTTTCTGACAATTAACACTTCAGTCCTCCCATATTTGCATAGCTTAATTTGAATATGAAAACAAATAAAACTCATGCTGGTAATATGTAGCTAAATCTCATTACTATAATCCTGTTCTAAACACACTTGCTTTTTCCTTGGCCATATGAGACAGTGAGCTCCAGAGGCATAAACAACACAAGCTCTCAAGTAGGCCTTTCAGTCCTCACCAGCTTTAAAACTCTGCAAGAATCATATAAATGTTATTGATACATATTTTCTTTTTAGTTAGTGAATAGTCTCAGATAACATAGCTGAGAAAGCAGATGTGAAATCATTGCCTTTCCCAGTATGCTCTGCCTACTACTGCTGCACATCAGACACAACTCAAAAAAGTATCTTTGACATTTCTGTTTGTTTTTAAATAGGCTGTGATGCTGTGGAATTTTTAAATTTTACTTCAGTATATTTCAAAGCAGCCTTGCTTGAAAGTACCCATTAAACGTATTATCATTGCTTTGGCATTCAAGAGTAGTCTTCATTCAGCAGCAGGGGGTAGAAATCATTACCAAATTAGACTTCAGTATTTCCCTCAGCAGTCATAAAGCAAGGCACTGCTGAGTGATTCAGTCACAAATGTATCTATTATTAAATCCATTCCAGCATACTCAAACCAAGCCAAGTTTGTGCTGAACTGCACAAGCTGCTTCCAAAGATGACCAGTATTAGATCACTGGCTGATGCCTGGTCCCAGACTTCTTAATGTCAGCAGGACAGCGGAGACTTAACCTGTCATCTCCCTTTCCCATTGTTCTCAGTTATCATATACATACACACCTCACCCTCAGCAAGCTTCCCAATTTGAAGATGAAAGAAAAATGACAAATGAAACAGAACAACCCTGATTTACCAAATGACTAAATGGCATTTATTCAGCATTTCCTTCAGAGAGGAGGGGTGGTCCACCGATTAGTATAACCTAGGATTTGTGAGGGCTGGGTTCAAATCCTTGCTCTGACTTCAGTGTAACTTTAGGCAAGACTCTTACCCTTTCTGTGCCTCAGTTTCCCTTCTGCAAATTGGAAGTGATACCACTTTCCTACCTCATTAATGTATTGGGTGGGTAAATACATTAAAGATCAGGAAATGCTCTGTGATACTATGGTGATGGGGGCTTATAGACATTTGCTAACATGGAACTTGCCTGACAGGTACCCACTGGTGATGTTTCTGGGGAACAACTCAAGTGCACACTCATCACGTGACCTGTGCTCAATCTCTCTCTCTTTCTCTGTCCAATAACTTACCCTCCAGCCAAGCCTCTTTGTTAGCTTCCCCCCCTTCTGAGGCAGAATCTAATCCAGGCAGCCCACTGAGGATCCATGGCCACCGAGAGTCTTGGTGCTACCCACCGGTGGCCTGAGGGGAGGCAGGGAGGGACCCAGGCCCACCCACTTCTCTAGGGCCTAGCCCAGTGATTCTGTGCACCATTGCCTGGCACTACGTTGACACCAACATGGTATTTCAGGGCCTCTGGGCCATATCCACACCACCCCCGTGGTACCTCTCATCCTTGTATTAGGGTTTTGGGCTCTTGCTCCCAGGGTTTTCTGGCAATCCTCATAGAGCTGTCCCTGGTCCTGCCTCCTCCAGCCAGCCAAATAACACATCCTTGCCCAGTGGAAGACTACCCAGAGCTGTGGCTGCAGCCTTCTTTTTTCCCAGGCTCCTGGGCCCTGATTAGCTCTGCAGCCACCCGCTCCCATTGGCTGCTCTCTTCCCAGGGCTTTTAACTACATCGTTACCTGAGCAAGGAAACTACCCCTCTGTAGGGCTGTATGAGCACCTAAAGGCAGGTCTGTGCTGAAAACACACATTTACGTAACTATGTCCCTCAGGGGCATGAGGACATGGCCATGCTGACCTAACCCACTGTATAGACAGTGCTAGGTTAGTGGAAGTGGTCTTCCATTGACCTAGCTACTGCCTGTTGGAGAGGTGGATTGCCTACAGCAACACAAGACCCTGGCAGATAAACTGCATGTCTTGTGGGGAGCCTATACTCCACATGAGAATATCTGTGGCCTTTTCAGCTGGGAAAATTATGATGAGAAGTGCCTGCTTGCATGATCTTTTAAAGTGGTCCATTCTTCAAAGCTCATTGGTGTACTCTCTGCTGTACACCAGGGTGGGCAAAGCATATGTTTGCAAAGCTGCCCTCCAGGTGCCTATCCCTGAACAGACACTTTCCTATTTTTCACAGTTGCATCTTACATTTACATGTATTGTTGGTGGTGGGTTTTTTTACTGTAACATTTTACAGATAGTGAGCCAAATTCTGCCCTAATTTGTATTCCAGCTGTCCCCCTCTGAATGGGATGCCACCAGCATATGCTATGGCAGAATTTGGCTCTTATATGCAAATTATGCAGAGGGTTCACTTCAGACACCTCTGAATTGAAGCCACCTCTGTTGTGAAGCATGACAGCTGTTTACAGTTCACAGCAGCTTGAAAGTTTAGGACTAGAAATGAATTTCCATTTATTTGTTTGAAACTAAATAGAAAATTTAAGGAGACAGATTGCAATTATTTTAGTTTTGATTTGGCCAGGAAACTGGAAGTTAATGGCCGCTACTCCTGCAGGAAATGTTGTTGGAATGTAAAAGGACTAGGTGAGGCTCCCATTATGAGGGGCCACTAGCACAGAGGTCCCAATGGGTGCTTCGGGGGAGAAGGAGGGGTCACTGTGGATAAAAAATAACTTCTTTCAAAAAAAATCAGATTTTTTATTTATATCAGAATTATTTTCAGTCAGGTTTATTTTCTTAAGCCTGTGTAAAATTAAATTAAAAATTTGGTAGCCTATGTTGGCATATAAACTTATTAAGATCTAGTAACATCATTTTAATTAAATGGAAAGTAATAGTAAGCAAGTCAACAAATGGTGCTGAAGGTTTTTAAAAAACAAAACATTGAAATAACTCCTCCACTGTTTCTGATGAGTACAGGAAGTACATTTTCTGTATTGGAGTTTAAATGAATTATTACTCCAAACATGAATTAGTATGCCTCAGGAGTCTGTTTGTCAAAAACATTTTCTGATTATATTTGGTTGTCTCTATTGTTCCAGGCATTTGTTGCCAGGTATTTGGAAATTAATTTCCAAAACAACTGTAACTGGTATGATTATATCATGTCTTTTGACAAATAAAATGTGCAGAATTCTGCAAAATTATAAAATACGTGCAGAATGTTTAATTTTTTCATGAGGCATTCCCCCAGAAATCCTACACGGATGGAGCTTACATCTATGTTTGCAGATGTTAAATCCTGTCCCATCAGCACCTGTGGATGCACTAGCCAGCCTTTTGGCAGCTGCTGTCTCAAGAAGAACTACTGCCTTGGATGGTGGGGGAGATATGTCACATGTGACCTTGAAGATCCATCCCACAGGAATGTAGGAGAGATGAGCTGCACATCTGAAGAAAGGTTTCTCAGATTGGAAGCACTGGTGCTGGCTTTAGTAAATGGAGTTGTAAATGGAAGCAATTTCTAGTGCTGAGAGAGAGAGAGAGACTGGGGTGAGGATGACTGGTCTGTAGATCTCTGGATCCTCCTACTACCCTTTTTTGAATATTTGCCTTTTATGCAGTCATCCAAGACCACCCCCAATCATTAAAGGCCACCCCAATTACTGTGCACCTTAGTTTTGTGCAAAGTTAAGCTGGGTAAGTTGCACCACCAAGTTTCTATTTTATGCTATGTTGATTTAGGTGATAGAGATGATCACAAAAATTAAAGTTTTTTGCTGGCATTTTCTGACGTGCTGAAATGTTTTGCGGAGATAGTGTTCAATTTTCCTAAAGTTCCTCTGAAGTTCTGATGGAATCCCAGAAACCTGGCAGATTTTGGAACCTTGCCTGGCTTCTTGCTGCCTTGCCCAAGTGACTCCTCAGCAAGCCACCTGAGGGATTTCTAGGGAGCCTCGACTTCCATGGTCCACAACTCGAAGACAGTCATGGGGACTGTCTCTCAGACAGGGAGCCAACAGTGGTTAGGGTCTTGGGGCAGCCTCCCAGGCAGCATATTTTAAAGTCAGGACTCCATCCTCTTTGCTGAAGAATTGCAGATCTTTTTGGGTTTTGTTCTGAATCAGAACCCAATCAATTTCAAAATAGCAAAATCCCCCATGAAATTTTCCTGGATGTGATAGCTGATGGATTCCTTCACCAAATAGTTCCTGAACCAACAAGAAGGGGTACCATTTTAGATTTGGTATTGGTGAGTAGTGAGGAACTCAAGAAGAACTGATTGTAGGGGACAACCTTGGTTCAAGAGACCATGTGCTAATTCAGTTCTAGCTATAAACAAAAATAGATATGCGACTAGGGCTTTTTACTTCAAAAAGGCTAATTCTTTTTTTAAATTATAGGAATTAGTTGAGAAAGTGAACTGGACCAAAGAACTCAGGGATCTAAATGTGGAGGAGGCTTGGAATCATTTCAAGTCAAAGTTGCTGGAACTAATTGAAGCCTACATCCTAAAGAAGGGTTAAAAAACCATAGGCAAGGGTAGTAGACCAAGCTGGATGTATAAGCATCTCACACAGATGATTGAGAAAAAGCAGAAAGGAATGGAAGATGAGAGAGATCAGCAAGGAAAGCCACCTTTTGGAGGTTCGAACATGTAGGAATAAAGTGAGAAATGCCAAAAGCTAAGTTGAGTTGGATCTTGCAATGGGAATTAAAACCAAGAGTAAAAGGTTCTATCACCATATGAATAGAAAGAAAACAAAGAAAGAAGTGAGACTGCTTATCACTGAGGGTGGGGTGGAGGTTAAGGATTGTCTGAGCATTGCTGAATATCTAAGCAAATACTTTGCCTCTATTTTTAATTAGGTTAATGATGAATTTAGAGATGGTGGTAGGGTGGGTAATGTCATTGAAGTTATAAAGGTGGAAATTACTACATCCGAGGTAGAAGCCAAACTTGAACAGCTTAATGGGACTAGTCTGGGGGGAGAGGGAGGCTGATAATCTCCATCTAAGAGTATTACAGGAACTAGCGTATAAAATTGCAAGCCCATTAGCAAGGATTCTTAAAGAATCTGTAAACTCAGAGTTTACATAGTTATCCTAGTTATTACAGAGTTATCATACAACTGGAGAATTGCCGGTGTAGTTCCTAATTTTTAGAAAAGAAAAAAAAATTATCTGGGTCTGTTGGTTTGACCTCAGTAGTATGCAAGGTCTTGAGTACAAAAGTTTAAAAGAGAAACTAAAGACATTGAGGTTAAAGGCAGTTGGGATAAAATACAACATGGCTTTACAAAAGGTAGATCATATCAGACCAGCCTGATCTCCTTTTTAGAGAAGCAAACAAATTTTTTGGACAAAGGGAATGCAGTGGATCTAATTTATCAAGATTTCAGTAAGGCAATTGATATGGTTCCACATGGAGAAGTATTATTTAAATTGGAAAAGATGGGGAATAGTATGAAAATTGAGAGGTGGATAAGGAACTGGTTAAAGGGGAGACTACAAAGGGCTGGAGGGAGGTTATCAGTGGAGTTCCTCAGGGATCATCAGTCCTGGGGCCAATCTTATTTAACCTTTTTTTATTACTGAACTTAGCACAAAAGGTGGGTGTGTGCTAATACAGTTTGCAGATCACAATGGGAGTGTGCTAATATAGTTTGCAGATGATACCAAGTTGGGCAGTGTTGTCAGTACAGAGGAGTATTGGGATATCATACAGAAGAATCTGGATGATCTCATAAACTGGAGTAATAGAACTAAGATGAAATTTAATAGTGAAAGCTGCAAGGTTATGCATTTAGGGACTAATAACAAGAACTTTTCATATAATCTGGGGACGCATCAGTTGGATATGACAGAGGAGGAGCCACAGGTTGACTGTGAGCTGCCAATATGATGTGTTTTGCTTGGTTGACCACAGGATGACTATGACCCGCCAGTGTGATGTGTTTTGCTGAACTAGACCAGAGATCAGCAACACAGGCTCCGTGAGTGACCTGTGGCTCCCTGAGCGTCACCTTCTGGCTCCCTGGCAATCTCCTCCAGGAAGCCAGATGTGCTCCGGGGACTCCTGGCAGCCCCACCATTGGGGCTGAATAATGGGTCTCCCGGCTGGCACAGGCCCCCCACTTTCAAGGCGCCAGGGTTGCACCCATCCTCCCACCACAACCGCATGAGCTGGAAGTGGCCCAGCGACCCCGCCACAGCCCCCAGCACTGGCGCAGGGTATGTGGGCAGTGCACGCTCCCTCTATTCCTCCATCCACTGCCTACCCTCAGCCACCCGTCCCACCCAAGAGTGGCCGGGGGAAAGCTGCAGGTTGTGGAGGCAGGGCCCTGGAATGGCTCTTCCACAGAGTTTGGGCTGCTTTGACCTGGCCACTCCAGGCCTGAATGGAGGCCGTCTCACCCCCAGTCCCTGGATTGGGCCCATTCAGCCCTGGGGTGGCTAGGTTGAAGCAGCCTGAACTCCGCCGAGGAGCTATTCCAAGGCCCTGCCTCTGCAAGCTGCAGCTCCGCGCCAGCAACTCTTGGGTGGGACGGCCAGCCGAGGGAAGGCGGAGCAGTGCTGTTCCGCCCCACGAGTGGAGGGAAAGATGGAGGGAGTGCGTGCAGCTTGCACACCCCCTGCCAGTGCTACGGGCCGCGTTGTGGCCACTGCACTGTCTCAAGCTCATGCAGTTGTGGTGGGAGGGTTGGGGGAAATGGCTCTTCTGCTCTTTTGGGTTGCCGATCCCTGAACTAGACTAACAAGGCTATCGCTTTGGAATTTGTCTCCCTTGTATTAGCTTAATTTGATTCTCACTTTTCTCGTCATCCACCAGATGGCAGCAGAGGATTGTTTTTTTTTTTCCTGCTCCAGCTGGTACAAAATGACACAATTCACCTTCTCTTAAGTGAATAAGTTACACTATTAAAATCAGTTATGGCCATCTTTTTATTTTAAAAATTAATTGAATGGAAGGTGTGTAAGCTTTATAAAGCTGCTTTACAACTAATATTAGTCTCTTTAAAGTCTCTATAAAGCCCATATAATAAAAATCAGAGAATGCTATTCAAGAGACTTTTGGTGAATGTCGCAAGCTGAATCACATCTTAAGCTATAAGCAAAAAACTGAATGTACGAGCAGTAGAAATTCTTCTTTATTTCAAAATGCAACATAGTTGTGTTAAACTATAATACTGGAGATAAGGTAGCAGATATTAATCATCACATCAGATTATATTAATATTTTGTAATGAAACTGTTTCTCATATTCATTATTTTCTTCCATGTTATCACAGAACAGTTATCTCCTTTGCTTTGGTGTCTTAGAATAAAGGAAAATACCCTTCATTCAAGCTATACATTGAGCATTGTAATGAAGTCAATACTTTCTATACTGCAGCTCAACTAATAAGCTGTCAAATCAAACATGTCAGTAGCAACCCTGCTATTATTCTAAATAACAATACATTACCATCTGAAATCTCCAACTGAGATCAAAATCAAAAACCCAGAGTGTTAGATGCTGGACACAGCTGTAGATTGTTTTTCTCCAAAAGAGCTTATAGTCTAAATAGACAAGACAGAAATAACATACTACCCTCCTTTTGCACACATGACAGTGAGGTCCATAGAGATCATGATTTTTTTTTCAAGATCATACAGGAAGTCTATGACAAAAATAAGAATTGAACCACTTTTCTCTGTGTCTTAGATCAGTGCTTTTACCACATTCTCATCTAACCACAGCTCCCTCCTTATTTACTACAGTTCTGGCTCTTTGAACTTGGCCCAAAGAAAGGAAATCTGTTTTTTTAAAAAACAGGAACCTCAACGTTTAATGGAAATCCTCTTCAGGGACATGAGTAATTTTCAGAACCAGAGCTATACAGCATATACTTTCTATATCACTGAATTTTGCTTATTTTTTCCTACCTTCACACAAAAAAATAATAATACTTATATAGATTTTTTTCATCTTTTAGACTTACAACAATTTACAAGGGTGGGTAAATATGTTTATCTATTGAAATGGAGTAACTAAGGAACAAAAAGTCACATGGAAACCTCAGGACTAGAACTCTCACTAATTCTCACCAATCTGGGTGTTTAATCAAATAGACTACTGCCTTTCATGTATTGCTATGAATGGACTTGCTTCTCATGGACTACTAACGCTTATTACATGAGTGGTTTTAGGAGTTTAGTAAAAATGCACTATAACTGAGAAATAATGTGATCATGCTGTGTCTAAGTAGGATTATCAGTGTATAGAAAGGAAGTAGATAAATTGGAAAAGATCCAGAGGTGAGCAACAAAGATGAGTGAAGGGATGGAATGGAAGCAATACAAGGAAAGGCTGAAGGAATGGGGTATATTTAGTTTGGAAAAGAGGAGATTTAAGTGCAGCCATGATAGCAGTCTTCAAATACTTGAAAGGCCACCATAAAAAGATGGAGAAAGTTTGTCCTCTCTTGCCACAAGGGCAGGAGAAGAGGTAGCAGGTTCAAATTACAACATAGCAGATTTCAATTACTTCTCAGGAAAAACTTAGTAACTATAAAAACAGCAGGACAGCAGAACAAACTTCCTTGGGAGATTGTGGAAACTCCTTCACTGAAGGCTTTAAAAAAGATGTTGGATAGCCATCTGTCTTTGGTGGTTTAAACAAAGAAATCCTGCATCTTGGCAGGGGGTAGACTAGAAGACCCTTGTGATCTCGTCTAACTCTATGAGTCTATCACATAATTAAAAATGGTATTGTAACGAATAGGCACCAAAGCGCAGAGTTAAGGTTGAACATTCTAACCTTCCTTTCTGAAATTCCTAATTTTTGTGTATGGGTGTCCTTGATTTTTCAGTCTTAACACAGGTTTGATTTTAATTAATGTGGTGATGGTTTTAACCCTAGGGCTAAAAGAAAAATATATGTAGAATGTACAGAGTGGAAAGATAAGTTGACTGTGAAAAGGAGTGAAATATCATTCCTAGATCTTTCAGCTTAAAACAAAACAGAAATGCTTTATGAACCTAGCTCCAGGCAGCAGGAGAGCTGGCATGGGGAAAGAGTGTGGCTGGGAGAAGGAGATAGGGATAGAAATCACGGTGCAAAAGAGGCTGGCTTTGAGGCCTATAGGCTCTTCCTTTTCCTGGGGTGGGATCTGGAGTTGATTGGATGAGATGTTTTGGGGCAGTTTGAAAGGAATCATACCTAAGAACACCATAGGCTTCCAGCATGTTACATGTAGAGCTGCTGCTCAGCTTTTACGATGATGGTCATGGGGGAGGCAGGTAGGAGGAAGTAGCACCTACCGTAACTTGAAGGTAAACTGTTCTCTCTCTTATTGTCTTTCTTGAGTGACCTGACTAAAATAAAATTCACTAAATTTTATAAACCATGTTTCTTTTGCCTCTAGATCCTACTTACCACCAATCTGGAGTGATTGGGTGGGTGGGACCCACTCCTGACCATCAAGATCAAACAACCACAGTTGGGAGAGGGGGCTAGCAAGGGCATACTGTAGGACTTAGTTAGTGAATATCTGATACTTGAATGCTGCTAGTCTTATGCCATATCTGGCCAGTTGTGCATTACTGCTCTGAAAGGGAGAGAGAAATTGTTGCAGTAATCAGCTTGTGACTTATTTCTCTTTCTTGTATTGTCCTGCCATCATTTTCATGAGATTTTTCTTTTCCTCTGAACAGCTTAAACATTTCTCCTCCTCCACAGTTTCCTCTCACTTCTCCTCCCACGCAGTTCCTACCTACTGTCACTCCCACATCCGTAACAAAAATAAAATATGCATTTGTAGAAACTGTAGTTCACTGTAATTCCTGCTGCATGATTTGTGTTGCATGCTGAGCAAGAGAGAAGATAGATGCTTGATGCCTACTTCAGACATATTTATGCTTTCTTTTGCAGCAGGTAGGCTTGATCTTCAGCTATCCTTCCTATAGGGTAGGTAGGAGCTTTCAGGTTTTCTAAGGACGAATGTATTTTGTTCATGGTGAAAGCCGTAAAACTACACCAGAAAATAGTTAAATTGTGTTGTCTAGTCACAAAACCAAGGGGGAAAAATGGCAAATACCATTTGGTTTTACTTCATTTTTCCAATTGCTATCTGTACTGGATATGTTTGAACACCGAGGGCCAAATCATCTCTCTTGGGCAAGCCCAGCATAGGTGAATGTTGTGATAAACTGCTCTATTAAGACAGGAACCTATTTGGCATGGAGTGTTGGTGCTGCTGCTTTGTCGCTAGTGTAGTTGCCTCAGAGCTTGAGTTTCCTCCATGCCAAGTTGTTCCTCCAGTATTTCTGAAGAACATATTGGCAGATCCATTGGCCACATCCGTCAAATGCTTCTCCATGCTACTATGGATGGAGCCCTGCCTAGGAGTTTATCCTCTTATTTAGAGAAACCAGCCTACCTCTGCTGATGTTTGAGCTTCATGTGCCCAGGGAGGTATGGTCAGCATTTTTCTTACCTTATTTTTTTGAACATTAAAGATAACTACTTACCAGGAAGGGAAATATTAATTAGCTGACAGGCCGTAAGCATGCAAGCGTGTTATCTCTCTGTGTCACATCAGGGGTTATATATTGCCATTGAGAAAAGCAGCAGTCCATGCACAGAGTGGCTGTTCTCACTAAGGAAAGGAGTGAGCAGCATGGTTAAGGTGGTTTGATGCAATGAGGTGAGACTAAGGTTTGGCTGTAGGAGCAAAGCAGTAGAAGTGGTATAGTCCTAACTACATTTTTTCAGTCTGGCTATTGTAGAGAACAACCCTGCACTAGCAGAGACTGATCAGATGAGCCAGGAAAATAGGTCATGTGTAGCTGATGAGCCAGCTCTTTTAAATTCAGTGAAGAAACTGCCTTTCTGGTTGTACTATCCCTGAAAATAACTTCTCTTGTGAATTGTGTGCTCAAGAGAGGTGCTGGCTTGTCAACCCTTGCAGAGTCATTGCTAGGGGGTGGTGTGTTGGGACAACTGCCCCAGGCCTGGCACTCTGATGCCATAGTGGGGCCAGGAAGGCAGTGCAGGGCAGAGGGGGCAGTGTGAGGGCAGAATCGAGCCCGGCAAGAGCTATGCAAGGCCAGGATTGGGCTGGGGAGGCAGTGCAGGGGATGGGGGGGGCAGTATGAGGCTGGGATTGGGGCCAGGAGGCAGTATAGGGCCGAGGAGAGGGTATCACAAGGCCGGGATTTTGAGGGTGAGGATGTGCATTGCACAGACTCTTTCACCCTGGGCCCTGTCCTCCGCTAGAAAAAGCCCTAAACCCTGGAGCCATAGCTACTTTCTATTACCACAGAGAAGGCACAGATGCCTTGTAATGCTAATGTGGGACTCTCAGAGCCTAGGATGATGGGGGTCAGATAAGTCCCTAGACAGACAGATGTTCAGCGTACCTCAGTACATTGTTTCCATAGGCTTCTATTATCCATAGGTGAGGTAAAAATGATGAGGACTGAAAAGTTTTTGTAACATTTTTAGCAGAATTTAAGGAGTTATTTAAACCTACGTCTTCAATAAAAGCTAAAAGTTGATCATAATGATTCAAAAAGAGTGCAAAAGGGGAGCCACTGCTCTCCCTAAGCAAGCAGTGAGGTGGAATATGACTGTGAAACACAGGATCACGGACCCTTTGTATAACAAACTTGCCTCTGCACCAGTGCTCCCAGGAGCATGTCAGACAGGAGGTATAACTAACTCCCCCAGCTGGCTAATGTACACATTGTACGCATCAGCAGTAAATACTGGCCTAGCAGATGGCAAACACAGACATGGCTGCTTCTCAGAGGAGCAGTTAATTTTGTCCCATGTCTCAGTGCTACACTCAGCCCTGCATCGCTATGATTCTTTTGGCAGAGGATCCACCAAGCAGGACGTCTGCTTTCCCTTGCTGTGTCACGTGGGGCAAAGTTTGGCATGTCCTGGAATGACAGCCATGTAAATTAATTTTCAAACAAGCTTTGCTGACAGATGGGAATGTGTGTTTATTTTCATGAGCTGTAAGTACTGTATTTGCCTACAAGGTGATGAATCAAGAGCAGATTGAAAGGGGCAAGATCAGCTCACCCACTCAGCAGCATCCCTATGCAATTAGAAGATTTTTAAAGGCACCGAAGACAAGAAGGTACCCAGCTTTCACTGAAAGTTAATAGCAGTCTCAGACACTAAAAAAAAATATCCCACCAGCATTTCTTATGCATGAGGCATGTCTGGATTAAGTCCATCATCAGCTTCTTCCAATCTGCCTTCATCCGGTCTCTCTCTTTCTTTATGTTGTAGGCTATTTAGGGCAGTAAGCATTTCCTTGTGAGCACTTGATTAGCATGTACTAAATAATAATAATAATCCTTCTGAATAAGACATGTCAAATAGTATTAGCTATAACACCTGTCAGTTTTACATTGTGCAAAACCATCTTCCTGCACTCTCCCTTGCCCGGTGAGAGAAGCTGGGTAGCTGAGCCATGATGAAATCATTAGTTGCTTCCTAAACATTCACTTTGCAGTTGCTTCAGTGAGTAGAAATGATCTTTCTAGTTACACATTGCTTGCTTTTCAGCTCCTAATGATCTGGGAGGGGTTCATACCTAGTTCAGACAGTCTGAATGATCCAGTTGTATTATAAGATTGTCAGATAGAATTAAGTCACAACTGATATATTGATGCATTTTCAGCAAGCTCTTTTCCCCTCAGTGTTCCCAGTTTTGCTGTGGGGCATGCAATGAAGAGAGCGTAAAACATGAAAATGGAAATTAAAGTTGGTGCAGAAAAGTAATGGTCAGGCTGAGATGTATGCAATCTCAGGCTTTGTTAATTGTGTGACCTGCCCCAGTTTGGATTTTTTGGGACTTACCGAGACAGACTTGCTAGTTAGTTCTCATTAGCTCTAAAATACATGATAATTTGCTGAACATGAGACCGGGGAGTATGGACAAAGCATCCATGCCACATAAACATAACCTTTATAGTGAACAAGAGAATCACATATGGAAGTTGTAATATAAAAAAAATCAGCATTTATCATTATGTGTTTTCATGAACATGTGCATCTAAACACACAAATTAAAGTGAATTGATCACCCCAGCCAGCCTAGGTTAGGAATAATGGTTATCTTGGAACTGTAGTTTTTCAAAAGTCACAGCATTATAATGTCTGTTGTTATGCAAAAATGTGAGGATTATCAGTTAGAGCTGGGAGTGGGATTGACTCGAAAACAATTGTTTCACACAAAAAAAATTAGATTTTGAAATTAGTTTATTCCAAAACAGAATGAAAATGAGACATTTCAAAAATATTTTTGTGAAAGAATATGAATGAGTGAGAGAGAGGGAATAGCCAATAACCTCTGGTTTTGGATGTGATGAGAAACTCACTGAAGTCACTAGGAATGATGGGCAGCAGGTAGTGGAAATTATGTGACAAGTGTCAAGCATCCATAATTATGTGCCACTTACAGAAGCGTGGACCTCAGTAACTTGCCCAACATTGAACAGTGAGTCATTGCAAGAGTTGGTAACAGAAACCAGAGTTCCAAAGTCTCAGCTAGAGCTGGTATAAAAATGCTGTTTTCTCAAAACCAAAATATTTCACAACTATGCGTTGGTTTTGATGAATATTTTGTAAGGAAGATCCAGGGTGGAATTTTGAGAGAGACCCCAGAACAGCCAATAGCCTGGTGATAGTTATGGCATTCGTGTCAGGCATGGGAAACCAAGGCAACATCCCTGCTCTGAAAATGGGGGCCTTATGCTCTCTTTTCTTCAGTTTACCCATCAGTAAGGAGCGTGTATAACAATATAAGGGTAGGCCAAAGCTTGAATGTTTGTAAACTCACCTGATAATAAGAACAGGCTAGAGACTGTATTTTTGTGTTCTCTATTTGATCCTGAATTCTTGCATTCTTTCTTATTGACCAACTGATTTTGACTAAGTTTTGAAAGTGAATGAATGTTAGTGATAAATAGCAAATCTCTGTTTAATACATTTGTTAATAAGTGTTGATCAGTGCTTACTGTATAAATTTTTTTATTAGTATTTAAATTTGTTAACAGTTGATTCAGTGTAAAAAACACATCATCTAATCACTACATCTAGACAGCTGCACCTAAATAAAGAGCTCAGAATATTCTTGATCACCACATGGTCATTGGATCAAATTCATTCTAGATTAGCAGTGGCACCAGTTGATGGCTATTTAGTGACCCCTGTTCCAGCCAGATTTCAATGAACAGATGTGCACAATTCAAAACCCACCTGCAAGCCAGGGTTTGAGGCACACTGCCCAAACAGCTTCGGGAGGTTTTCACTGTTGCTGCTTGTGCCACAACTGTTGTGTGAATAATTAAATTGCTTCAGTCTCCAAGGCTATTAATCTGTCACCCTTCACAAATGTCATGTTCACATGGAAAATAACCTACTGTAATAGAAGATCTTTCACTGAAGTTTGGGAACAGGAAGACAATATGTCTTTGTGTAAGGCTACAGGGGCAGGTGACACTCTTCAGAATGATTTATATCATCAGTCTATAATAGGGGTCTCAAACACACAGCCCACGGGCCACATATGGCCCCCTAAAGCTATTTCCTGTGGCCTGCAATGACACTATTGTTACCAATATTTCCAATATCATTGTATTAAAAAGTTTCAGTGGTGTGGTCCTCAGGCTAATGTACTAGTCCTCATGTGGACCTCATGGTGATTAGAGTTTAAGACCCCTGGTCTATAAGAAGTAGTTAGTTGTTAAGGATCCGGGGACTTTCCCTGACTATCAAGGAGAGTTTGCAAAAATCCAGCATACTTTTAAATTTTCTGAATATTCATGCTTCCTATATTGCCACTACTATTTTGCTACCACATTCAAGGGACTCAGCCTCATCATAAAAGTTAGAGATGGGAAAGTCCTATTAGGTCATACAGTCCCTTCCTCAGCAATGCTGCTTGTTCTTCAGTGAGAGGAAATTCTGCCTTTGAAGGCTCCTCAGACCATACAGACATGGTGACTAGAGGTAGGAGCTATAACTTCAAAGTTACCCAGACAAGAAAAATTCAGTCATTGAAACAAGCGGTCCATAAAAAGAGATTGGGTGGGAGCAAGATGAAGAAAGGAGCAGATATAAGGATATTATTGTTTCTGGTTGCTCCCACAATGTGCTAGGCATCATACAAGCTTGGAATCATGTATGGTCCTAATCCAAAGAGTCTTATTCAAAAAGAAGAAGATGAGGGCAGAGAAAGAAGAATGAATGACAAGGAGAAGTGAGAAAATGAGAAGGTGACAGAAAAGTACCAAGGGCGAGGTTGGAAAAAAAAAGTGGAATAGATAGGAAAAAAAAAAGCAAGGAGTCTTGTGGCATTTAAAGACTAACAGGTTTATTTATCGCATGATCTTTTGTGAGAGAAAATTCCACTTCGTCAGACGCTTTGAAGAGGGGGAACTTACAGAACTGGATGAGAATAAATGCAGGGGAGTGTAAGACATGGGATCAGGTCATACTGCAACAGCAAATCAGAGCATTTGTAAGGATTCAGACTCTAGGGAACAGCACACAGAGGAGGGTGAAGTCAAATTACCTGTTGTAATGTATTTATTCTCATCCAATTCTGTAAGTTGCCCCTCTTCAAAGCATCTGATGAAGTGGGATTTTTTCCCACAAAAGCTCATGTGATAAATAAATCTGTTAGTGTTTAAGTGCCACGAGACTCCTTGCCTTTTTCGCTTTACTAGACTAACATGGCCACCCCTTTGGAACTGGTCTTCTCCCTTCTCTTTTTTACATAAGATACAGGACCTTGCCCTACTAACTCAAATGGAAGGGATGCTATAGAAGAATGAACATTGTCAGACCTTGGTCCCACTGGTTGTTGCCTTTTTTTGAGCCGTCCAGGTGTTACGCTAGCTCAGTGGGTGTGTGTTGGAAGATATCCAGCCTTTCTTGTCATTGGTTTCCAATGAGCGCTTTTCAACATTCAGAGCTGTTCCATCTCAGCCAAGACGTGCAATTTGTTAGTGTGTGAGAGTTCATTAAAATTCCTGTACCTTGTATTAAACATAAAGAATGTCATAGGAAAACATCATTATATAGAATCAGCATGTACCTTCCTCAAGGACAGTCTCTTCCCCTTGCACATTTAAACACAGGTAAGCTCAGAAGGTTTGTGCTGCATCCCTTCTTGGTGACCAGCCATGTCTATTGGGATGAAGGAAGGAATATGACACAGAGGGCAGTAGTGCCTGTGGAGTGGCTAGGAAAATACAGGTATGTCTGTTGGGGTTGCAAAAGGAGATGATGGACAGTGCCCTCCTTTGGTGTAACAGCATGGGGCTTCTGGCCCTATGAGCTGTGTTTTGTTCAAGGTCTTCCTGTGTCATCTTCCATCTTTTTTTTTTTACAAGCACAGCAAACCAAAGAACCACAATTTGAAAAATCTGCTCTATTGTTCTAGCACGAAATTGTGCAATTTACTTACCGCTGGATCATCCCAGTGAAAAGCATCAGGCAATGTTACTGACAGCTGAAAGAAGAAGCAAAAAGCAGGCTTTTGTTTTCTCTTCAGAGAAAGCAATGTGTTTCTCCTTTCCTTTGCAGTTTAGCCAGGGACTCTGAGGGTTCATATAATTGCTGTGCAAACCCAAAATAAATGTGGCTTTGATACCAGAGATTACTTGGTTGGTCCTTTGCTGTAATTGAATGACCTCCGTCCGAATCAGGCTTAGGCTAGTACAAGAAGAAAAGACATCCATGATCTAATAAGCCTTTAACTTGCACAGTTCAGGAGAGATCATACTAACACATGAAATTTGATTAAATATCTTGAAACAAATGTGACTCAGTCTTAAAAGAATGTGGTCTGTCCAAGTCTAACGATTTCACCTTGATATATATTAATACCAGATCTATTAGGGCTTGATACAGTGCTTGCTGAAGTTGGGGAAGGGCTGAGTGAAATGTGTATTGGCCCTTAAATGTAGTGCCTACAATTCCAGCTACTGTATTTAATTGGTATAAATTGCAGTGGGACTAGGTATGTAGCTAAGGAAAATATCCAGATGGCTCAAAATCAGGGGGTGTTTTATGCCAGTTTCCCAATCTCAGTTTAAGTTTTGTTCTTGGATTTTTGAATCATAATCTTTCATTACAGTGTTGTCTCTTTTTTGGTTATCTTTCTACTCCTCCTCCTCCACAGCATGCAAAAGAGAGAGACATCTGTACAAGCTGCAGGCTTTTCTGATTTCCATTATGTCAAATTCATTTTGGAATTATACATCAGAAACTGCGCAGTCAAATTCATTCTGGAGTGGGGCATGAGGACTGTGCCATCAAGCTCAGAGCGACAGCGCTGCATAGCTTGCTAGATAATACCTTTTTATAATAAGCAGTCCCTTTAGTAAAAGAAAATAACCAAGTGACACCTTCAAAGTGCCGTAAACTCCTTTCACCCTCACACATGCACTCACAGACAGCCACACTCACTTGTTATACATGATGAGTGCTCAGTTGTTTCATATTTTTATTGCTCGTACCTGAAATAGCACTCTGGGTTCTTACCATCTGATTGAGTAAACAAATTTAAATGGGAAACTGAAAATAGATTTAGCAATTTGCAATTAAAAGATGGTATCACAAAAAACCATCGCCATAAGCAATTGTAATAAGATGACGTAAGTCAAGAGATAGGGCACTCAAGACTGGTGGGGGCAAAGTTAAGGGCACCAGCTGTTTTCACACCATCAGGATATCAAACCAAAATATCCTGTTCTTTCTGACATAGGAGGGTGAGATGTTAAATGGAAGTGGCAAATTCATCACTTAGTGTCTTTGATCATAGAATCATGGAAGATTAGAGTTGAAAGGGACCCCAGGAGATTATCTTGTCCAAGTCCCTGCTCAAAGCAAGTCCAACTCCAACTAAATCATCCCAGCCTTGGCTTTGTCAAGATGAGTCTTAAAAATCACTGAGGATGGAGATTCCATCTCCTTAAGTAAACTATTCCAGTGCTTCACTCCCCTGCTGGTGAAAAAGTTTTCCTAATCTCCAAACTAGACCTCCCACATTGCTACATGATATCATTGCTCCTTTCTGTTATCTGCCACCACTAAGAACAGCCTAGCTCCATCCCCTTTGAAACCCGACTGCATATAGTGAAAAACTGCTATTAAAACATTCACCACCGTTCTCTTTTTCTGACTAAATAAGCCCAGTTCCCCCAGCCTCTCCTCATAAAACATGCACCTCCCCCACTCCAGAGTCATTTTCATTGCCCTCTACTGGATTCTCTCCAATTTGTCCACATCCTTTCTGTACTGGGGCCCAAAATTGGACACAATCCTTAGATAGGGTATGTCTACACTTAGAATTGAATTCAAATTGATGACAATCAGTTCAAATTCAATTAAGTGCATAGCCACACTCGCTTTCCTCCATTCGAACTGAGAAACTCCTCAGTCTGAATTGATGAAAGCTGTCTTCAAACTGGTCAAACCTTGTTTGACCTTGAAGTCAGGGTAAATTCGAACCCAATATTTCAAAGTGACCCAGCATGGCCATGTCAGTTTGAACTCACTGAGTTCAGATTGAATTGGGTTGAACTTCCTCCCACAGTGCATGGCACCCTGGAAGGAAGACCAGCCCTTCAGCACCTGGGGCCAGCATCCCCAAAGATACCTCCCCCCCCCCAGCCAGAGTGCACTGGGGGGGGGCAATAGGGTTTCTGTACCATGGCTGGGGACAGGGACCCCAGCCCCTGCCCCAGGCCCGCTTGCCAGCTGGGGAAGGACCAACGCCCGCACGTGGCTGTTGCCCCACTGGCTGTGCCACCGCATCCCTGTTGGCTGTGCACAGGGAAGGCACCCCTGCGCGTGGCTTCTCCCCCACTGGCTGGATGCGTGCAGGGAGACTTCTCCCTTGTCCCCACTGCACTGTCAGTGCAGAGCCAAGGGATTCCCCCGGCCCTCCCGCTGACAGCGCCGCTGGGGTGGGGAAGAAGGGATTCCCCTGACCAGTGCTGACAGTGTAGCCAGGGCTGGGGAGAAGGGATTTCCCAGCCCACACTGACAGTGCAGGGCAGGGGAATCCCTTCTCCCTTGCCCCCACTGTGCTGTGGGGGGGCGGGTGCCCTGGCCCCAGGAGCCCTGGGAAGGGAAAATATCCCTTGCCAGGTTCCTGCCGCCTTAGCCAGGCATGGGGAGGAACATCCCCTGCCCAGGTCTAGCCACATGTGGCTAGAGCTGGGCAAGGGATGCTTTTTCCTGTGCTGGGTTCAGAGTGCTGGAGCCGGGCAGGGGATTGGGTAGTGGCATGGCCCTTCAAGGGGGCTATGTTGCCACACCTCCCATGGTGCTCCTTCTCCAATTTGAATTAGCAAGTCCAGTTCATGGACATGCTAATTTGAATGGGAGTTTCTTGTGTGGCCATGTTAATTCAAATTGACTGAATTCGAACTAATAATTATTAGTTCTAATTGACTAGCTAAGTGTAGACACAGCCATATTTACTGCTCACAGAAGCCTGAAAGGCAAAAGCTCTGTAGAAAATCCCCCAAGGTGACTCCCAGGGAAAATCCCTCTGTTTGCAGCTCATGATGGGTTGTCTTTAGAAAAAATTTTGCTCTTGTTCAAAAACATATTTTGGAGCTCCATAGTGATCTTTTGTATGGTAGGAAAGAACACTCCCCTCCACTACGGAAATGGAGTGGAATTCTACAGTCTGTATTACACGTGATGTGAGACTAGATGATCCTAAAGGTACATTCTTACTTTTAAATTTACAGATCTGTGTACAGTTTCAGCAGCTGAGAAAAATATATTCAAGACCCACTGCATTTAGTGGTTTAAATGTCAGAAGTAGAACCTTGAAATCATTCTGCCCACCCACAGGTGTCTAGTGCCAAAAATGAATCAGTGTGTATACAGAATCCATTCCACCCACCTTGATAGCAACTGAATGGCTGCATTCAGCACTAGTGGACTTGTAGGGGAGAGACTGACTTTTTGATTAGCCCAATATAATGTAATCCATTGCAGGAGTTCAACATCTCTCTTAGTATATTTATTCAGATCAGATCTGTCTCATGGGTTGCTGGCCTATCTCTGTAATATCTAGAAGCTACAAAAATAGATTTATGTGTAGTTTAGGCAATCATATATCTGCCCTTGCTCTCCTGAAGTCAACCACTTAACCTGTAATATCTAACTCTTTTCCTTCTCTGCAATGTAAATGCAGGAAATGCATTTACAATGCACGACTACAAAGTGGGGAAGAAATGCACAACTACGAAATGGGGAGTAAGTGTCTAGGTGGTAGCATTGCTTAGAAGAATCTGAGGGCTCCAGTGGACTGCAAGCTGAATATGAGTTGAAAATGTAATGCAGCTTCTAATATGATTCTAAAGTGTATTAACAGGAGCCTTGTATGTAAGACACCAGGAGATAATTGCCTTTCTTCACTCAGCACTGGTGAGGCCCTACCTGGAATACTGTGTCCAGTTCTGGGCACCACCACTTAGGAAAGCTGGGGACAAACTGGAATGAGTCTAGAGCAGTGGTTCCCAACCAGTGTGCCATGGCACCACCCAAAGTGTGCCGTGAGCATCCCCTAGAGCTGGAGTTAAAGATCCCTCCCTGCTCAGCCCAGGCACATGGGTTGTGCAGGGCTGGGAAAAGGCAGGGGTTAAAGTAAGGGGGAAGGCACCTGAGCACAGTTCTGGGGCCCCCTGTTTTTAGGCAGGCAGCATTCTGGCCCCCCTAACAATAGAGGAAGGCACCAGAATGTGGAGTTCCAGGGGTCCCCCTAAAAATAGCAAGAGCAGTGGGAATGCAGAGTTCTGGTGGCTCCACCTTAAACCCTGCTCCAACTTAAGCCAAGCTAGCAGAGGGCTGCGGGAGGCTGGGAGTGTGTGAATCTCCCCCTGCAGGAAGGAGCAGCTTGTGTCAGCAGCCTGCAAACAGCCCAGGTAAGGGCTTTGGGGGGGAAGTAAGGGGGGGTAGGGCTGCTGGTGGTTGTGTGGAGCAGGTGTGTGTATATAGCAGAAATGGGTGGGAGTGAATGTGTAGCAGAGGGTGTGTGGCTGGGATTGTGGGGTGGCTGTTTCATTGGAGGTGTGTGTAGCTGGGGAGCGAGGAGTGGCTGTGGGGGGGTGTAGCTGGGGGCTGGAGGCCTAGTTTTGGCCCCTGCAGTGATGGGAGGGTCCATCACAGGTAGCAGGGGGCTGGGGAAGGGGAGGATGAGACCCAGTGGGGTGAGGATTTGCCCTGGGTGGCAGGGAGCCACTGTGGTGAAAGGGGAAGTGGGTGCTGCATCGTGCTCCCCTGGCCTACCTTCCCACTCCCCAGGTTTCCCCTGCCTCCCCTACAAAGCCACTCTTGTTCTTCCTTCTTCTCTCCTCTCCTGCCACCCTTGTGCTGTTCCCCACGTGGCTGCCCTTGTCCTCTTTTGTCACCCCTGCCCTGCTCTTCTCCCCACACTCACTCCTGCCACTGCACGCAACTCCTGACCTCCCCTGTTTTGCCACCCCTGCTCTGCTACCCCTACTACCCTACATAGCAGCATTTCCGAAACACTGTGCCATGGTTTATGAATATTCATAAATAATTTAAATTAATCTGAATAGTCATGAGGTTTTTTTTAATGATGATATGCCTCAAAAAATTTGAAGGTATCAAGGTGCACCATGGCAGAGAAAAGGTTGGGAACCACTGATCTAGAGGAGGGCACCAAAAATGATAAAAGTTTTAGCTGACCTATGAGGAAAGGTTGAAAAGAAGGAACATGTTTAGTTTTGAGAAAGGAAGACTGAAGCAGTGACCTCAAGCTCAGGTCTGTTCTAAAGAGGATGATGATCAATTATTCTCCATACGCACTGAATCTAGGACAAGGAATAATGGGTTTGATCTGCAGCAAGGAAAATGTAGGTTTACATATTAGGGAAAAACTTGATTTGCAAGAGTAGTTAAGCTCTGGAATAAGCTTGCATGGGAAGTCTTGGAGTCACTATAACTGGAAATGCTTAAAAACATTGGGCAAACACCTCCTGAGGATGGTCTGGGTTTACTTGGCCCTGCCCTAGTAGAGGTGTTAGATTTGATGGTGCCTCAAGATGCTGCATACAGAAAGGTTTGCATCTACCTCTGCTAATGATCAAATGCAGGTTCACTCTGTTGTACTCTGATAGGAAGCTCCACAGTATTCAGTCCCCAGTGGGCACTCTTACCTAGTATGTAGGAACTTTTTTTTAACAATGCCCTCTGAAACTTGAGAGAATAAACAGTGTGGTTTAGTATAATCTATAAAAGTTGCCACCAAATCACACTTTTCAAAAATCCAATACACTGCCTTAGGAGTCTGAAGGAATTAAAACTGTCCTTTAGACCAAAAGTCTTCTTAGAAAAATAGACTTTGTTGAAAATAACATTTCTAAGGAAAAAATAATTTTGACAAATATTTTGTATTTTCATTTTACAAAATTAAGCAAAAGAGTTTCATTTTCAGATTTGTTGTGCCTCAGGAGCACTCAAGATGCAATGCCTGACTTTCCCATGATAGCAGCTTAAAAAACATGCATCACCAAGCCAGCTTCATAAATTAAACAAGTTCTGAAGAGCTCTCAAATCTTTAGAGCTGGATTCTCTGGTCTGCTAAGTTCATTTTGCACAGCTCATGCAACCCAAAGTGAATGTAAACTAGTAGAAAATTCCCCTTCGAAAATCTCCATCTGTATAAAGCTGGCGGAGGTGGCTATGCTGCCTCCTGCACATATCCTGCCACCTCCCACCACCACCTCAGCTGCGCTGCCCAGCCCAAGATGGGGAGGAGGCATAGTGGGAAAATGGAGGTGTGTTTCAAAGGTTGGCTGTGTTAGATAAGACTTCATTACAGCAGATGCTTTCCTGGCAGAAGGTTTCCCATTAGTGAAGCATGTCGAAGCTGTCCCCTTAAGTTTAGCGTTACACCAGGACAGCAAGAACAGGATCAGTGTGTCTCAGCTGGGTGTGGGACTTGCACTCCACTGGGCTCAGGCACAATAGAGAATTAAACCTTCAAACCCTATGAAGTCAAGTTAAAATTAGTTGAGATTTTAGATGAAAAGATTAAAGGAAAAATGAACTTAAGGGAGCGGGAAACAAAGGAGGCTGCCATCTCAGGTGAACATTACACACACCAGTGTGCTGTACGGTAGTTGTCTACAGTGGCTTAGTAGCCTGAAGGATCTTGGTCAATTGTAAGTCACTAGGTATAAGTCTGTTATAGCCAGGGCTTTTCTTCTTGAATATCAGTGACATGATTTCCTCCCTACACAGCTTCCCAAGAATTAAAGCAGATTCTCTCTGGCTTTCCATCCATTATGAAGCAAATTCAGATGGTTTGTTTTTGGTTTCATTTCTCCTGCAGGTGAATGGTATTGATCTTCGGGGCGCTACCCATGAGCAGGCTGCAGCTGCACTAAAAGGAGCAGGGCAGATAGTAACAATTGTAGCACAATACCAGCCAGAAGGTAAGAAAATGAAATCATTTAAAGATGTAGTGCAAGAAAAATCCTTCATTGCCACCCAGCTGGTAGGATGAGGGTGATGTGGATGATACTTTATACCAAGGGTCTCAAACATGCAGGCTTTATGCAGCCCCTAAAACTATTTCCTGTGGCCCGCAATGACACTATTGTTACCGATATTTGCAGTAAAAGGTTTCAGTGGTGCAGCCCTCGGGCTAATGTTCTAGTCTTCATGCAACCCTGTATTAGTCCTCATGCAGCCCTCGTGGTGATTTGAGTTTGAGACCCCTGCTTTATACAATGATGTGAAATGAAAATTTAACAGTTTGGTATTAAGTAGTTGCTAGTCCTTTTATTACTCTTCCACTTACAGAAACATTGCAGATAACTATAAATATCTTTTTAAAATTTGAATATTTGTTCCCATTATTACTTATTTCATGTTCATTACTCTTCCCCATCTCCCCCTCCCATGGAGATGCATACTGCAAAACTCGGTCGTTAGGAATGAACAGTAATGCTAGGAAGTTGTGAAGTTGTCTCAGTGGTTAGTGATCAGACTTACACAGGTGTAAGGTCTTGATGAATGTCGATGAACTCACATTAATATCAGGGGTGGGTATGCCTTTCCTTCATTAGGAGAGTTCACTGCAGACAGCAGAGGCTTGCAACAGAAAATGAAATCGAATTAGATGAACCTGTCAAAAGGAAAAAAAGCAAAACAGAAGATACATATTGTCCTTCGACTGTTATATATTACCATCGTGATCATATGAATGTAATAATGCTCCACAGGGATGAGTGCACCTCTTTGGTAGGAGATGAAAGAGCTGGGTTTGTTTAATCTGGAAAAGAGGTGACTGAGAGGGGATGTGATAACACTTTTCAAGTACCTAAAAGGTTGTTACAAAGAGGAGGAAGAAAAATTGTTCTCCTTCACCACCAATGGTAGCATAAGAAGCAATGGGCTTAAATTATGGCAAGGCAGGTTTAGTTTGGACATTAGGAAAAAATTCCTAACTGTCAGGCTTATTAACCACTGGAATAAGTTGCCTAGGCCGGTTGTGGAATCTCCATCAGTGGAAGTTTTTAAGAGCAAGTTAGACAAGCACCTCTCAGGGATGGTTTAAGAGGATTCTTGGTCCTGCCATGAGTGCAGGGGATTGAACTTGATGACCTTTCATGGTCCCTTCCAGTTTCTGTGATTCTATGAATTGAAGATCATTCCCTCATGATAACCTCTAAACCCAGCCTCCTCCATGGATTACCTACACCTAGATCTCTGATATACCTGTCACTGTTTTCTTGTTCCTCTTGTCTTTTGCCTAAATTCAGAAGTGCCGCTATGGTCATGAGTGTTTGATTCTAATGAATTGTACTCTGCCAAGACTGCATGGAGGTGTCAGGTGAAACAGAACAATTTTAAAAATAGGTTCAGCCAGCCAGTTTTCTCATAGGTTCTGGTAAATGAATGAGTACTTCCAGAGTTTCTGGAGTTGATACCTTCTTTGTCTGACCCTTCACTATCACAGAACGCTGGGTAGGGAAGGGACAAGTATCTTAGCCAAACACTGCAGATTTTAAATTGTGCTTCAAATCTGCCATCAAGTACCAAAGTAAAAGCTGTGTGCATTGGTTCTCTTTGATTTCTCGAAGTAGCGTGATGCATTTCATATTGTTTTTATTCTGGAGTGGCATCTGTTAATGCCCTAGCTCAAAGCATCTGAGGAAGTGGAATCTTCTCCCACGAAAGCTCATGCAAAAAAATAAATCTGTTAGTCTTAAAGTGCCACACAACTCCTTGTTGTTTTTTTACTGGACTAGACTAACACGGCTATCCTTTTGAAAAATCCAAAAGACTTGCTATCCTGTTGTTCTGATTGATGATGAGCTGGCCTGCTGCTAAAAGATAGCGCTCCTCACTGCAGATAAACTCGATATCATTTGATTTTACTGTCTCTCATTGCCTGTGCCAGCAGGGCCTGAGAATGCTGTCAGACTGATGTGTTCAGCCTAAAAGGGGCAGACAATGTCTGAGTGCTCCTGCTGTCATCCCTCTAATTAAGGAGAGCTGTTGGGTTTCTTCTGATGTTCTTTGGCTGGAAGAATAACTTCAACTACCTTGCAAGACCTCAAGTTTAGGAAAAGCCATATTACTGGGGAAAAATAGAGCTAAGAGCCTTACAGAACATAACATTGATGGTTTAGTACCTGATGTGTGATGACTTGTGTGCCTAGTGTATGGAACGGTGCTTCTTCACACTAACTCTCCTCAAAAGTGGCGCTCACTGGTTGTCTTGCTGAGAGTCTCAGGGATACCAAGGCCTGACTAGACACAGAGAGTGACACCAAGTCTACTGATGGCAGCAAAGTCACCACCGTGAGACTGATCTTTCTGGATTGACTTAGCGGTCAGTTAGGACATGCTGAATTGATCTGGATATCAGCTTAATAAAACCACCCCCTCGGGTGGCTCCTTGTAGTGAAGACACAGCACTGGAGAGGAGTTAGGAAGTCAACAGGAGTTATTCAAACTATTCAGAATAGCTTGCACAACTCCTGTCAATTACTGCCAAATTTTCACAACAGTGTAGACCAGACCTTAATTACCTTCTCACAGATAGAAAGTGGTCCCTCTGTGTGAGAAGTGAGACACACTAGTAGGCTGTTTTTGCTGCTGTGCTCTACCTGTTTGGTGACTAAACTAATTACTTCAGTCACCAGGGTTTGTTGAGCTGCCGCTTTTCATAAACACTAAATTCTCACTTATTCTCTTTCTGACTCAGACCTTTCCCCATCCACTCAAAGTTAAACTTAAAACAAAAAAAATGCAGGTAAGACAAATATTACAGCAAAGAAATGAGAAAGGAGAAAAAGAGGAGAATTAGGAGCAAACAAAATTTCAAATGTTATACCTTATTACACACAAAATACTTTAATCAATATGTATAAAACAATAACATACATGTAATATCAAGGAAGAAGCAGTGAAAACCAACTGTATTACATAAAAGTTCTTGACAGAAGATTCTGAATGAAACATTAGGCCAGTGTATTCTTGGCTCCTATTAATTGATGCAGTCTTGTTTATCTGTCTGCTTTCTTACATCAGTGTGGTAGCTGAGAGTTTATAACAGTCACTGGTGTTTCACTGAGTTTTATGTGTCATTCCTTGAGTAGTATTCAGTGCATACATTGTTTGATAAATTTCACAAGGACAGATGAATAATTTATTTGACATACATTTTTCTGTATTTTATCAGCTCCGTAGCTTGTCTAATTCTATTAGGTGAATGTCTAATTCCAACAATGCTGGTGAAATATGCCAGCTAATATATCTAAATATTTTTGCTGCCATTCATGCAATCTTAGTGCATAGTTCTCCATTAACCATAAAGACTTTCACAGATCGACTAGCCCAGGCTGCACATCTGTCAGCAACGTCCTTTTTGTTCAGATAATGCTATATTTTTTACATAAGATTTCTATTTCATAAAAGCCATAGGATGTTCAAGGCCTAGTGAAATAAATGGGTTCATGTCTTTGCCTAGACCCTGAAGTTGGTATTTTTATAGGAAATGTTGGTCAGAGGCCATCCATTTTCAGCCCTATGCCTCTTGCATCAGCTGAGGTATGCAATGATCATCCAGAAATGCTCAGTCTGTTGTGTCTTCCTGCTGAAGGATTTTATTTCATTCTGAGATGCTAGTTGATGCAAACAATACAGATACAGATATTAGATAAAGCATTCACTTCCTGCATAATTCTCAGCAGCAAAGCAAGCAGAAGCAAGTTTAGAACAGCTGTTCAAATAACCTTGACAGTGAATAATTTAAGAATTTTTGGGTCACACAGAAGGACAGACAAGCCCTAGATGCATCAGTATAAATCTTCATCTTATTACTAAAGGCCCTGTGCAAGTTGTTCCCCTCACAATGTCATTTTTGCTTAATTTTTAATATGCCATACTTTAATCACAAAGCATATTTTGCAAATGGCCTTATGAAGTCTAACTATTCAAAAATATTTCCTGCAGGGATTTATAAACAACTTCAAAACACTTTCACTAAAATTGTTGAAGTACATAAGCAAAATGGATTTGTAAGCTGTTTTTCACTACATTTATAGCCTTTCATATCGAACTCTTAAGTTTTTATACCTTGCAAGAACCAATAATGGCTTTTGGAAATGTTGATTGATATTTCTGCATTTTTTCCAGTTTTATAGGAACATGACTATCAATTTAGATTGTTATTACAGAAGATCAAGTCATAAGTAAAATTACAGCACTTGATTTTTTGGATGGTAAATAATTAAGGACCTTGTTCCGGAGTGGTAGCTGTGTTGGTCTAGTCCAGAGGAACAAACAAGGAGTCTGCTGGCACTTTTAAAAACTAACAAATTTGTTTATTGCATGAGCTTTTGTAAGAGAGAATCCCACAAAGTGTCTGATGAAGTGAAATTTTCTCTCACAAAACCTTATGCCATAAATTGTTAGTCTTTAAAAAGTGCCACCAGACTCCTCATTTGTTTTAATTAAGGACCTTGGGTTCTGTACTGTGGCTGAAGCCGATTTCTGCCCATACTTGCAAGAATAAACTATGTTATAAGTTGGTTAGGGTGAAGTCAGACTTCATAAACTTGTTTAAACATGATGGCTTCAGTGGGGTATCAGCATGTGTAACCTTTAGGGTTAATTGCCTTTCTCCAGTGCCTCCAAAATAAATAAATAAACAAAGCCCCAACTCCTATGGAGAAGCCCCTGGAGACCCAGGATTCAGCCTGAAGGGACTCCCAGGAAAGACTGTAAAAACTTACCATCCTACATTAAAATACTACTGAGAATAAACATAATGATGAATTTTATTGACTACTAACTTAATGAAATCCTATCTTAAGAAAACATTATGAACTTAAACAGAATAGTAAGAAACCCAAGAGTCCTAAAGTTTAGGTGAAGTTCACCCATATCTCAGTCGCCATCTCTGTTCAAGTCGTGAGGCTTGAGCGGAAAGAAGTAGCAATCCTCTTCTTCTTTGTCTGCGAGAATCTTCAGTAGGAGTCCATGCAGTCCTTTCCTTCTCCTCTGGAACCAGCATCATGCAGTCAGTTTGCTGGTTAATCAGCCCTCAGTCACAGAAGGGAAAACTCTATTGCAAATTACTCCACAGCAGGGAGAAAACATCTTGCTGTCCACTCCTGGCTCAGTTTATCTCAGCCACACATTAAGCACATGGGCTCTTCTCATTGCAGCTCCCTGTGCGGCTCCTGCTCAGGCTGCTGTTCTCAGGCATCTCACCACACCAACAACAGAAAACCTTGTGGATCATGCTCAGGATACTACCACTCCTTGTTTCTTGAAAGTTCTAGATGTGGACAGCCAAATCTGCCCAGCAACACAACCCAGTTTTACGAGAGCCCTAAAAGAGAGTGCTCCTTTTTACACATATGGGTTACATGTGCTTCTGAGTGCAGGGTGGATTTTGCTTTAGAGGTCATCATAGGTTTAAAGATACGTGGCTTAAAGCCTCTTTGTGTTATACCAGGTCCAATGGGGCAGCCGTGTTAGTCTAGTTCAGCAAAAGAAGCAAGGAGTCCTGTGGCACTTAAAGACAAACAGATTTATTTATCACATGAGTTTTTGTGGAAGAAAATCCCACTTCATCAAACGCTTTGAAGACGGAGACTTACAGAATGGGATGAAAACAAATGCAAGGGAGTGTAAGACATAGGGTCAGATCATACAGTAACAGTAACAGATTCAAACACTTGTATACCAGGTGTCACCTCAGTTAAAAGCAAATGCTCCTTAGACAGGTTCTTACCCAACCGTTGTATCAGCTTTAACTTCCCCAAGTCTGTTGCCAAGTTAGTCTAGTTCAGCAAAATAAGGAAAGAGTCCTGTGGCATTTAAAGACTAGCAAAAGGTCATGCAGTAAATGAATTTGTTAGTCGTTCAGTGCCACAGGACTCCTTGCTTATTTCCCAGTCTCTTCCTCAAAGTGGATTTTCAGTACTGAGCTGGAGAGGATAAGGGGACGGGGGTGGCGGGGCAGAGTAATGTGCCAGCTTTCTGAGCAAGCAGCTGATGGTCAGCAATTAAAATCATTGGCCAAAAAACTGTTAATGCCTCAAAAAGTTACTATTCATGTAATAAAGAAAAAAAGCACAAAATACATAGCTGTTGCAATATTATAAACTGACCAATTAATTCAGTGGGATGGAAGAGAGGAGGTAATGATGAATGGGGGTCAGAGTTCTCACTTTGTCTCTTATACTCATCCAAATGTTTATTTGAACCTTATATGAACATTTTGGATAGGTAGAGTTGGCTGGAAATCTAATGAAAATGGGTTCTATTTCAAGATTTCTAGAACATTCCATCAGACTGAATAGCTTTTCTCTTGTTATTAAGGCATTTTTACGTCTTATTTTGCCTGGAACAAGGACATGCATAAGCTAGCAAAAGTAAAATGTAATGTTTGGATGGATTATGAGGGCATTCCTTTTCCCCAGCTGTGCTCCTCTTTCTTATGCACACATCTTTTTTTATCTCCCTTACCTCTCTGAGAAAGAAATAGATAAAGCAGTATGGGACACAGTTGTAAAAGAGATGAAGGATAAAAACTGAGGTGGGGAGGGAAGAAGTAGAAGATGACAAAATTAGGACTGAAATACAACAAGAACAGATGATGAGACGGGCCATCTTGAACTGGCTGAGGTTTTTTGAACCAATCATTAATTTACCCAAAAAACATGCTTTTGGTCAACCCAAAGCTGTTCACAAATTTCAGCTGAGAAGCAGTCCAGTCTTATGGATTGGATGCTGACCTTCTGAATGCAGTCTCATCTTCACTTGTGAACTCAGTTCTGAAGCCTTCCACTTCAGCTATGGGTACTGCTCAGTAGTCATCTGAAGTGGAGCATCCAGAAGGGCAGTACTGAAGAACAAGAGGTTACTTACCTTCTGCAAAACAAGCAAGAAGTCCGGTGGTATTTGCATATAATTTAGAAGACTGGACTGTTTCTCAAGTGAAATTTGTGAACAGCTTTTGATTGACCAAAAGCATGTTTTTTGGGTAAATTAATGATTGGTTCAAAAAACCTCATCCTATTCAAGATGGTCCGTCTCATCTTTTGTTTTTGTTGTATTTTAGTCCTAATTTTGTCATCTTCTGCTTCTACCCTCCCTGCCTCTGCTTTTATCCTTCATCTCTTTTCTAACTATGAGCCATACTGCTTTATCTGTTTCTTTCTCAGAAAGGTAAGGGAAATAAAAAAAGATGTGTGTGTAAAAAAGACCAAGATAGAAAGAGGGGCGTGGCTGGGGAAAGGGAATGCTTTTCTCATAACCCACCCAAACATTATGTTTTACTTTTGCTAGCTTCTGCATTTCCTTATTCCAGGCAAAGTAAGTAAAAATGCCTTAATAACAAGAGAAAAGCTATCCAGTCTGATGGAAAGTAATGGGAGTTGCCCCAGATGTGTCTCTCCTATGGGTGGTCCGCTACCTCCTCTCCTTCCAGTTTCCTCTGTGGGATTTTGCAGTGGAAGGGAGGGTTATCTGCATGACTATATATAGCCTTTGTGTGGGGCATGAGGTTTTGTGCCAAATTGCTAAGTCTCCAGGTGAAGATGTGCATGTGATTCAGAGAATCCACAAGGATGTACATCTCCAAGAACTCCAGTTATTGCCCAATGTAAGTAACCTCTCCATCGTGTCTACTGAAGGTAGGCCAAGAGGCAATGGGCTTAATCTATAACAGTAGAGATTTAGGTTAGTTCTTAGAAAAAAAAAAATCTTTCCAACTGTAAAGGTAGTTAAGCTGTATAATAGACTTCAAAAGGAGGTCGTGGAATCACTATCTTTGGAGGTTCTAAAGAACAGGTTGGAGAAATACCTTAAAAGAATGGGCCTGGTTTACTTGGTCCTCCCTTAGGACTGGAGCTGAACTTGATGTCTTCCTGAGAGTCCTTCCAGCCCTGCACTTTTATGATCCATAATGAGTCCTGCATTTGTAATTCAGCTGAATATTTAAGCACCTGACTAACATTAAGCACAAGAGCTATCCCACTGATTTTAATGAGAGTACTTATGTGTATTCATATGCTACTCGGATGCCTATGTATTTTTGCTAAATTGAAGTTAGAGAAACAAATACGAGGAATTAAAAAATTGTAGATCAGAAAGACGGGGAGGCTACTCGCTGGTATTTTAGCCATGCTTTCATGTTTCTAATAATACTTGTGGAAACATTTTTGATTTCCAGCATGTTCTTTTTTCCTGAATAGTACCTTTTCAAACTCCTTGTGAAACCAGTTAATGTCTTTGTGCAAAGGTATAGCAGGCCTTTTTTCTCTCCACTGCATCATGGACACTTGGTATATTGTGGGTAGCTATTATAAAATATGAGGCACATCTTCATGGGCATGGCCATATGCATGTTCATTGGCTGTCTTTAAGAAAACAGCATTTGCCCAGAGTTGTCCTGTTGGGAGTAAAGGAAGTGACTTCGACATTTCAAATTCCATTCTGTGTTCCCATTTTAGTGGTGACCATGATGGTGATATGCGGCAGCACAGTAAGGAAGGAGTTAAGGTAAAATTCTGTGATCAGGGTAACTGATGTACAGCTTGAAAGGAAAGGGAGCTACACTTTAAATATAAACAATTCATCCTGGGGGGAGAAGATATTGGCCTCTTGGCTAGGAATGCTAAGGATATGTCTACGCACCAACTAGATCTCCACAGCTGGCTCATACCACCTGAGGCAAACTCATGGGGCTTGGACTGCAGGGCTGTTTTATTGCTGTGTAGACTTCCAGGCTGGGGTCGGAGCCTGTGGTCTAGGACTCTGTCACTTCACAGTGTCCAAGAGCCTGGACTCCAGGAAATCTAAACAGCAGTGAAACAGCCAGAGCTCTCCAAGCTTGAGTCAGCTGGCACGAGCCAGCCACAAGTGTCCAGCTGCTGTGTAGACATACCCTAAGAAAGCAATTCCACATTCTACTCTCAGATGCACCCATGCATATCCATTGCAGTGCTGTAAACAGAATTTAGTCCAAAGATTTTTGCAAAATATTCACTGTCGGTGGTCTGTAAACTCTCGGCTGTGCTGCATTGCAGTATCTCTGCAGCTGTTTTCTCACAGCAATCCCTGGGAATACCATTAAGCCAGTCAGAGGCTTTATATGCTATGAATCTTTCAAACAAATCAATTAACACCTTACTTTAACAGCTTGTATAAAGGGAAAACATTTATTAATTACACTTTGATTAGGCCAATTGACAATAAAGGAACCAAAAAGCTGTTATACTGAGTAAGTTTGAACTCTCTCACATTTGCATTGATTGTTAGCTGCTTGCTGGTGCAATTACAGCCCTATAAACTTTTGAGAAAAACAGGTGGTGTTGAATAGTGATTAACTATCTGAGATTTACCTGTTCACATGTGACCTGCATCAGCCTTAGAGGAGTCCCTTCTTTGCCTTACACCTGTGTCTGAATTGTAGGGGGTGAATACTTACATTTTAAAAATACTAGACTACAGTTCATAAGCAGAACTCTTGTAGTTTCCATCTAGAATGATTTCTGGGATACTTCTTATACCCAGTATTACCACCTATATTTTACCTCAAAAATGCAGACACCTATCTTGATGAGTCTGCTGTTTGCTATAATTTAATGCATACAGATGATTCACTCATTTAGTCCTTCTGGGTGCCTCAGAAGTAAGGTACACTGAAATGTTAATGATGTTACAAAAATAAATACACTACAGGTGAAAATGGTAATATCTCTTCTTCTGTGGCAAGCTGTCTTGATCTACACTGAAAGATAAATACACACATTCAGTGCCTTTTCTGTAGCTGATATCAAATTGGTGTATCTCCAGTGACATTCATGGAGTTAGGCTAGTATATGCCAGCTGAGGATCAGGGACCTCACTTTCTTGGTGCCTCTGTGTGCATGTCTATTCAGAGACTCCAGAGTACAGTTTCATGTATGTACATGCTTTTAAATTATGTATTACATATGTGTGCACTTGTGTGTGTGGAAAGGAGTATATATGAGCACAATTATATACATACTGTATAAAAAGGTAGGAGGATATAAAAACCCCTTCTTTGTCCTCCGTGTTCATATGGCTGCCTGGCAAATGCTAGCATTTTAAGAGTTAATAAAGGTAAAAATGTTCAGAATCAGTTTCAACTGATTGCCTGGCTGCTACAACTCAGTGAGAGATCATCACTGGCTAAAAAAACCCAATGTATTATTGATTAAGAGAATAATTTAGAAAGAAAGAATGATAGAGATGAGAAAAGCTGGTTCCATGCGCCATAGTGGGACATAGGTGCATATACTGAGGGAACAAGATGTTCTGAATTAAAGTTGAATTCCCATTCTATTGAAATGTTCCTGCAAAAATGCTCTTGAATGTGTAGTGTGATTAAAAATCAGAAACATGCACTTCAGCTCTTTTGGGCAAGTCTAGGACACATTCATGTTAATGCCATAGTAAGAAACAGACTTATTCATTGAATAATTTAAGGGACCATTCACCTTAAAATGGCTCTGGCAACTTTCTGAAGTTCAAAGAAATCAACTCCCATGGCAAATGAGGACCTTGATACGAAAGGAAGTGATGAGGAGGATTTCAGAATGTGGTAGTTATACTCCACTTTGGGGGAATTCTGCTGCTGAGGAAATTCAGAGGCAAGTTACGTTTGAGGGTGTGTGGCTGGTGCCAAGCTGAGTTTAAGAAGACAGTGTGCCTTGTCAAAGCCCAGTGCTGGTTGGAATGCAGTATTGCTAGTGAATTTAATACAAGTGCTGCATACTGCTTTTCAAAACTGTTAAATCTATTTAAGAAGTTAGTCTAATAGCGTTTGCCACTTAAATAGCAACTTCCATCTGAGAATACTCTAGACCTATACAGACATTAACCAATTCTCAGCCAACATCAATGGGATGTACCTCGTAGCCGTAAAATGTACAGCCATTTTCTCAAAGTCAATAAACAAGTCAGGTATAGATCCAAGAATAGAATTCATCAACACTAGACCCTTTTTTTCCTATCGTAAATAAGTCTCAGCATAGCATGATTTTGATGCAGGGAAGCAAAATGGAACCTTTGACCCTCAGCATGAGATGAATTATCATAAAGAATAAAAAATGACAATGACTCAGATTTTCAAGGCAGTAATTTAAAAATACATCTCCCATATTCTGGTAGAATCAGAGGCTATATCTACATTACAGGGCTCAGGGAAGTTGACTTTATTAAGTCAACTTAGTGAGGCCTGGGGTGTTGCTGGCAACTGGCACAGGGGGCACATGCCCCGAGTCCCGGCGCCAGTGCCCCAAATGGCTGGTGCACCCCCTGCCTCTCCCTTCCCCATCCCCAGCCAGGTATCCAGGGCCAGGCCAGCCATGGCAGTGCCTGCCTCCCTTGGGCCAGGATCTGGGCTGTGCCACCTGTGGCAGCCACTGCCTTGCCCAGACCTGTCCCTGCCCAAGAATCGGGGGCCAGACTGGCAGTGACAGGAGCCTGGGGCCCCAACTCTGGATTGGGGCCCTGGGTCTTTTCACAGGGCAACGATGCTCCTGGTGAGGCCCCATTTGTTTAAGTCAACTTTACAAAGTTGACTTAAGGAAGGGGGCCCGTTTAAAGTCAACTTAATAAAGTCGACTTTAAATGCGTTCCCTTGCTTAACTCAACTTTATAAAGTGGATCTAAAAGGCTATATTGCACTAAATTGACTTTATTAAGTTGACTTTAATGGTCACATTGTGTTAAGTCAACTTAATAAAGTTGGCTTAACCCTTAAAGTTGACTTTAAGGATAGGAGTTATTACATCCACTTAAGCAAGTGCTCAAATCAACTTAATGAACTCCAAATGTGCCCAGGGAGTTGCTTAAGACAACTTAAGCCGCTAATGTAAACATAGCTGAGACTTTATTGCCAGAATAGACCATCATGATTGCCTAATTTGACCTTCTGTATGTTGCAGGGCACAGAAGCTCTCCCACCTACTCATGTGCATAACCTCTGTCTGAGTTACCGAAATCCTCAAAATTTGCTCTAAAGACTTCAAGTTACAGAGAATCCACCATTTACTCTAGTTCAGACTAAAAAGTGACGTGTGCCTCTTGCTGAAGAGGAAGGCAAAAGGTCTTTAGGGTGTCAGCAGTTCTGACCTAGGGAGAATTCCTATCTGACCCCAAATATGGCGATCAGTTAGAGCATGAGCATGTGCGCAAGACCCCCAAACATGGGAAAGCAATCACTTTAGTAACTCAGATCCCTCCCCATCTAGTGTCTTACCAGTCATTGTAGATACCTGCTAACAGCAACCAAAAATGAGCGATATGCCGTTACAGTCAACTTTGTTATAACACCTCTGCCATCAATATATTAAGGTCAGTCTTAAGGATATTTTTGCCTTCCCTACACTGCTTGGAAGACAGTTTCAGAATTTTACTCCTCTAATGGTTAGAAACTTTCATCTAATTTCAAGCACAAACTAACTGATGCCAGTTTATATCCATTTGTTCTTGTACCAGAATTGGTGCTTAATTTAAATGTCATGTCCTTCACTGGTACTTATCCCTTTGATATATCTACGGAGAGCAATCGCATCTCCCCTCACTTTTTTTTTGTTTGTTTTTTTGACACTGATCAAGCCAAACACATGGCACCTCCTTTCATAAGGTAAGTTCTCCATTGTTCTGACCATCCTCATAGCCTTTTGCACATTTGTTCCAGTTTAAATTCATCTTTTTTTAAACATGGAAGACCAGAATCATATACAGTATTCCAGATGAGCTCTCACCTGTCAGTTCCCTATCTGTACTGGAAATAACTAACCTTTTTTTGTGGTTGCATCACATTTGTAACTCATACTCATCCTAGGATTGACCAATGCACCCAGGTCTTCATCCTCTTGTCATTTTGAACTGATAAATCCCCAGATTATAGCAGCAATTCTTATTAATCTCTAAGGGCACAATCTTGAACTGTGCACTGTTCAATTTCATTCTATTTCAATTACCCCATTTCTCAAGGTCATCCAAATATTCTTGTATGAAATTCTAGTCCTCCTGTGATGGAGTAGATACAACCCGCACTAGAGCAGCCCTTTATACACTAAAGAAGGAGGAAGCCCCGCCCCTAAGGCCCTGCTGGGCATGCTCAGGCTACTGCCTAGGTATAAAAGGCTGCAGATCAGCTGAGTCTGGGTGGGCCAGTGGTGGGGAAGGATGTGTGTGGGAGGCTCCTGCCCCAGGGCTTCACCAGTGCTGTTCTAGCAAAGACCTGATGACCAGGGTGGATCCTATGGAGCGGTTACCCCAGAGGGAGCTTTGCGACTGACACCCAGGATCCAGGAGAAAGTTAACTACTGCTGTCCCAGGAAAGAGGGATGTTGTAATTTATCACCAAACCAGACTTTCAGCGCATCCGGGGGGGAAAGTAGCCATGGGGACCTGAAGGGTACAGCTGGGGTGAGGTGGTGATCAAGTCAGTGTGTTTTGGTATGGATCCCTGCTGACTGGGTGCTGTACTTCTCTAATGCCCCTAGGGCCCTAGGCTGGGGCACAGTGGAGTGGGAGGGAGTGAGCCCCCCTACCTGGGCCCTGCACTTCATTAAAGACTCATTGTGCATGGACGGTGGCTGTTAGGCTGTGCTGCCCTGGTCCATGGGCCGCTTACAGACTCATTGTGCATGTACTCTGGCTACCAGACCAAATTCGCCCTGCCTGCCGTGCTGAGTTGCCATGCTAATTGTCTGCTCAGAAGCTCGTGGGGTGTCCTCCCTGAGTACTCTTCCACAGTTTCCCCACAAGGGAGTGCGAGGGAGGGCTTACCCCGTGACGCCTCCTCTTATTGATAGTATCACCCAACATTGTGGTATTTGCAAATGTGATTAGTATATTCCCACTTTTTTGCCAAGGTCATTAATAAAAATTAAATAAGATGGATCTCAAGACCAATCCGTGAGAAACTCTATTCGTACCTTGTACCCAGCCTGACAATTCACCTTTCAGCAAGACGCATTGTAGTCTCTCCTATTGTCAGTTCCTTACACTCTTTTTAATTCCCATATTAGTTCCCATCGTTTCTACTTTAACAGATAATGTCCAACATGGAAATGTATCAAATACTTTACTGAAATCCAGGTAGAATCTACTTCATTTCATGTATCCAAAAAAAAAAAAAAAACAAGTTATCTTCTCAAAGAAAGAGATTGGGTTGGTATGACATGGTCTACTGTTAGTAAAGCCATGTTGTATTTTATTCCAATTACTCTTTACCTCTAGGTCTTTGATTACTCTCACTTTCAAAATATGTTCTAAGACCTTGCAAACAATTGAAGTCAAATTAATGGGCCCATAGTTTCCAGAATCAGTTTTTCCTTTTCCTAAATGTAGGTACTCTATTTGCAACTTTCCAGTCATAGGGTAGAACTCCATGTTTACAGAAAAATCCTTGTGATTGGCCTTGCAGTTTCAAACACCAGTTCCTTTCATCATCTTAAGTGCAGATTATCCAGGGCCCCTGATCTGGGTCCATTAAGGAGTTTTAGTTTGGTTTCCTCCTTGAATGTGGTAATTTCTACTTCATTATCTTTGTTCCTCTTATTTCCCCTTCACTGAGTGTAAGCTCTCCCTTTAAAAACTGAGACATATAGATGTTTAAGTGTTGGTCATATCTAGATTATACATCCCACCTCATTCCAGTCCCCCACCCCTCTTCATTTTAAGCGGATAATTTCAGCTTTCTTCTAACATCCTGCACATTAGTTGTGGGAACATTAATAGCACAGCAGAGGCAATGTCTCTGTTCTCAATTCTGGCTCCTGTTGCCACAGCAGTTCCTGACTGCCCAGAGGGGCTATTGCAGGGGACAGACTTGCTCATTCCCTATAGACATGGGACTAGAACATAGGGTTGGAAGGGACCTCATGAGGTCCAACCCCTGCTAAAAGCAGGACCACTCTCACTAAATCATGCAATCATCTAGCATGCTGTTTACCTCTGTGGGGTTGGTCTTGTGCCTTTAGGTTGCGCATAAAAGCTGCAATGTCCTTAATTCTAAGCTTGCAATCTTCTAAACTATGTGTTCACCTAAAATCTTAGTTAAGACTTGCTTAGTCCAAACTAAGTAGTTTGAAAGTTAGTTTGAACTAAGCGTGCTTTTTTAGTTCAAACTAAATTTTAGTTCAAACTAGCCATGTTTTTTTTAGTTTGAACTAACTTTTTAGTTCGCACTAAAAAAGCATGGCTAATTCAAACTAAAAGGTAGTTTGAACTAAAAAAGTGTGCTTACTTCGAACTAACCACTAGTTCGAACTCACTTCGTTCAAACTAGCATGTCTCCATGGGGCTAGTTTGAACTAAGTCTGCAAATTAGTTTGAACTAAGCAGTTAGTTCAAACTAACCATTTGAACTAACTAGTTTGAACTAAGTTTTACTTAGTTCAAACTGAAAATGTTTTTAATTTGAATAGTCAAATCCTAGTGTAGACAGGGTTCAAATTAGATCAAATTAAGGCTCCTTAATTCAAACTAATTTGCTAGTGTAGACATAGCCTTAAGAATTTAGCTGTTAAACTCTAAGAAGCCTTTACTGATCATGTGTGAGCTGATGCATAACTTGACCATGATCATGACATCAAAGCTCCTCCCCATCAAATTTCAAGAGCTTCTAGTGCGGTGGTTCCTAACCTGTGGTCCAGGGATCCCTGGGGGTCCGTGGAGTTGGGGTCTGTAATCTATGTTGATAAATCAGGGGTGTTAAACTTATGGCCTGTGGGCTGGATCCAGCCTGCCAAGGGCACTGATCTGGCCTGTGGAGCTGCTGCCTGGGCTGTGCCTGGAAGCTGTCTGCAGCAATGAACTCCAAAGAAAGGCTCCTGGCAAAACAAAGCTAAGCATGCTTCTGACTCATTCATGTGATCTGAGTCACAGTATGGAGGAAAAAAGGAAGTGCTCCAGCCAATACTGGCTCAGCTCTGCTGTGGTCTGCCAACCAATCAGAGTCTCAGTCACAGCAGGCTAGGCTGGCTCCAGAAAGCCACTGCATCACCCCCACATACCAACTGTTCACTGTCAGTCAGTCAGCATACTAACTTGATTGACAGTACATCGCATGAATCACAAATAAAACAGGAAGAAGTGGCTAGGGCCCACGTGAGAACAAGGCCATCAAAGACCAGCCAGGGGTGAGCCAACCAAAGGCCAGCATTCTGAATGAGTGACAATGATGGGCAGGAGGGGAGAGGCAGGAACCCAGCCTGGCTGCCTGTGACTGAGACTGATTATTTTGCCTGCCACCAGGAGGTAGGGGAAGTGGAAAGGGAAGGGGAGGTGGAGGCAACAAGGAGCCCATAGGGCAGGGGGAAGGGCAGGTGTGGGAGAGCCTGTGGAGTTGGGGAGGGGAAAGGGGAGTCCATGCCACTCGGAATATGGAGGCGGAAAGGGTGGGGCAGCCCATGCGGCCACATGGCCTGCAACAGGTGTCCTGCCATCCATTGTGGTCCACCACATTGAGTGAGTTTGACACCCCTCCTCTAAATGAATTGTATTTGCCTGCTGTGAGCAGCCATACCCTGGATATGTCCCCACCCCTTAGGAGCAGACAGGGAATGGGTCCTCCACTGCCCTTCTGCAGCACTGCTCCTTGCAGTCAGTCCTTGGTAATAACTATTATCATTTGGGGGGCCCACAAAATTTTTTGACATTAAAAATCAGTCCGCATACTTGAAAAGGTTGTGAACCACTGTTCTAGTGCATCTGTTTTGGCTCATCTAACATCTGTCACATGATACAAATTCTGAGACTGAGTATATCTCTGGAGCATATCTCATAAGACTATAAAGCAGCCTCTAAAACATTGGTGTCAGATTTTAGATCTGGCTATCTTCACTGAGAAAATCTCACTGATTGTGGAAATAATATTTATTATAATAGCTGCTCCTACAGTCACTGTTTCTTTGTGTACCAGTGTCATCTGTCATTAACTTCACTTCTTTTTAGTCTGCTAATAGTCTGTTTGGCTATTCTGACAGTTATCCAGAGAGAAATAAAAGTAAAGTTTAGGTTCAGCTGTCATCACCAGCTCTAGGAACTAAAGAACTCTTGCCAAAGTGCAATCTGTCATATCAACTTAAAAAATCCTGGGGTTTTTTAGTGGAAAAACCTTTGCATGATGGGTCATTGCATTTACAGACCTGTGATTTTTTTCCATTCCAGCTTCTCTCCCTATTTTGAGTCACCATGTTAATGCCAAAGATAGCAGTTCAGGTAAAAGCTTTGAAAAGCATAAATGGAATAAACAATCTAAAAATAATTTTAACATTGCAGTGCCGAGAAGTGAAATTAAAGTCAATAAGTTCTAATTGTATATGTGTAGAGCTAAACGTCTATAAATGTGTTAGAGTCATAGAGTCGAAGGCCAAAAGGCACTACCAGACCATCTAATTTAATTTCCTGCACATCACAGGCCACTAAACCCTGCCCATTATCCCTGCAGTGAGCCCAATAACCTGGAGTGGGCTCAAGTATTACAGCCCTTCAGCAAGTGAGTTATTGCAGAGGGTATGAGACCCTTTCACTGGCAGGGAAATGATTTGGAGAAAGATACCCAGAAAAACATAGCCAGTTATGTTGTACAATATATTTTCTTTTAGAACTGCAATGTCTGTTGAATGTAATTACTTTCATTTGTGGCTGTAAGTTGAGGATGGCTCAGAGATTCTAAAGTCATCAGCATCAAAGCTAGATGCCTATAAATTAATCTTCTATATCCAGTGAAACACCTAAATAAGAATGTTGTGATATTCAGAGCAGCCGAGCTTTCATGGTTCATTTTTTGGAAAGTCAGATAGTTGTATTCAGATGACTTACTATAGATTTAGGTGCCTAACACCAGACACCTAGCTCTGAAAATATTCATCTTAGATAGCTGTTAAGTACTTTCTTCTGAGATTTGCAAGGAAAAGTTGTGGTTTTAAACATGATCATCATACTTCATGCTTTCTGTACATAACACTTTTCTTCTTTAAAACATATATGCACAGAATAATCCTGAATAGGTTTTCTAAATATTTGTTCTAATTGTCATTTCAGTGTGGCATGCTGCATAAATATATTTAAATATTTGTATATACATGTAAGTACTGGTTGATGGCTTATTTTGTTAACATACATTTGTAGCTTTATATAAAAAAACTGTGTAAGAAAATACTTACAAGAAGGAAACTTTGATTTATTCTCTAAGGCTGTGTTCACACACACAGGGTTATTTCGAAACAAGTTGTGTCAAAACAACTTGTTTTGAAATAACATCTTATTTCGAAATAACATACTTCGAATTAACAAAATGTTATTTCGAAATAAGAAAAAAAAACGGGAAACGAAATA